>JAHZNC010005836.1:0-31435 GCA_027744095.1 Zhuqinia jingwanae | reverse complement strand
TGATTTTTATTTGTGATTTTGTGTTTTAAATTTTACCGCATAAGTCAAAGTTTGAAAAATCGGTTGAGTCGTTTTGAACAGTGTTTTGTGCGAAAAAAGTTGTTAGTTGTGTGTGGACTGTGTACTACTGTGCTATTGCAGCAAAATTGGTTTTCCCGCCCCGGGTTTAGTAAATAATAGCGTTTTCAACCTTGACCTTGTGTGCACTCGAATTTCAAGAAGTTCAAGTAAATTCAGTGGAATAAGCGCCCAATTTTTGGTATCGTTGCCGAAATACCATATCATCACGTATTGTACATCACTTTGTTCTTGTTTTGCAATATCCTCATTTTACATTAGTTTGGTAAGTTAAATTTCACATTTCTTTAATTTTCAATTCATCAAAAAATTACTCTTTTGCAAATCTACATAATATTTTCTTGCAAGTTCAATTATTTTTTGTCATCATCAATTACATTTTGCCACACACCTCTAGCTAGATAAAATCACACCATAATAGATGCTCAGTGAGCATTGCTCACGTAACATGTCACACATAAAAATATATATTTGTTTTATTATAGATGCTATATAGCTGTAAGTAAACACCTGAAATGATAGACCACCAAAAATCAGACCAATATGTCACATTTTTTTGGAGGCCCATAATAAATGTGTACAACTTCTGAGAAAAGGGCCGGTTTGGATTAAAACTTGTACGGCCAAAATCGCTTGTACGCATACGGTACGTGACTCACGTAACGTGAGTACTTACCACGTACATGTACGCTGATGAGCTGAACCCTTTTTTCATATTTTTGTGTGTGTTGTATTCACCGCGTATAACATGCACAGAGATGCAGTGCAGTGTGCAGTATACATGTTCGTTTGTGCAAGACGAGGAGTATTTTTCACAGTAGTAGTAGTAGTATTCAGTCTCGCAATATATTCTTGTACGTGCAATGAAGTTATAAGTCATAACTATAACTATTATAGCAGGGTAGATATTATTATATGTGTGTGTATATTTTTTTACTGTTATTGCATGGTCATGCTAGATAAATAAACTTACGTGGACATAGTTTCATCATTTATTCTGTCGTCGTTTTCATTGAACTGAACTCTGTTTATATTCAAAAACACACGGCGTAGTAAACTACCGTGACTTATACTGTTACAATTTAGCATTGACCATCCTTCTTTTTTCATCCATAAATATCTATCCAACTTTTTAATTATTATTTCCTTCCTTCCAGTATATAATTATGAGAAAATAGTAAGTCATTGCTAATTAGTTTTTTTGGTCTTCGTAAAAAAAATTAAATTTGGTCTACACAGTTTGTTTTCTTACCTTGTATGATAGTGTACATTATTGATTTGTATTGTTGTCGGGTTTGTGACATGCTGACTGAACCTACTTTTGTTGACGTTTGATAGTTAAAAAGTGTAATGACAGCTGATTCACCTGCTGCTTGACTTGTTTGTTAGTGTAGCTGGTATTGGATCATCTTTTTCCATTTAAATTCAGTGCAATTAGTGGCCAGTAGAAACTTTTAGTCATTCATCATCAGCAATAATATTTTAATTGCTACAGCAGTAATAAAACACAAAGTACCAGGTGAGTTTTTGTTTCCTGTCAGCTGCTTGTTTTTTATTAGTTGAGCGTGGGAACTAATAAAATTATAATGTTTTTTTAAAAATCCAGACACATTTTTGTGCTCATTTTACAAAGCAATTTACTCAAGTTTTATATGTACTAAAATGGACATGATATATTGTCGATATTAAATAATTTGTATTTTTGTATATTGTTATATATTGCAGGTGGAGTGGTAGTAAGTGAACCATCGACAGTTTAATTTTTTATTTGGGTTAAACGAAAAAACAACACGCAGCGCAGTTACAATGGCGGATAATGAAAATGTCGAATCTACCACAATGAAGGTTACCGTAAAAACCCCAAAAGAACAGCATATAATTGAAATCGATGGAACTGCTTCTGTTAAAGATGTAAGTTTATTTATAATGCAATGTTATAACATTTGTTTGATCTAATGATTTGGATACATTAATGATTAATCTTTAATTGTTTCCTGATGAATTTAGTTTCGGGGGAAAGTAGCAGAACAATTTAAACAGTCAGAAGAACAATTGTGTCTTATTTTTGCTGGGAAAATCATGAAAGATACGGAGACGTTAACCCATCATAAATTAGCCGATGGGTACGTTGTTCATCTTGTAATAAAATCTTCTGCCCGTGGACCGCAGGATCCTTCGAGCAGCGGATCTACCAGTGTTCCAAGTGGGAATGGAAATACTACACCAAATAATACAACTCCTAATCAGAATCCTACAACTCCAAGTACGTAAGATGACAGTGGTAAATGTTAAAGATTTGAATATAGAGATTATATTAACGTGTTTTATGCATAATATTGTTTTTTTTATCAAAAGACCCAAATGGGAATTTATTCGGCGCATTTGGGCTTCCAAACCTTGGAAATCTTGGAGGACCGGGAATGCAAAATTTACATGATAGAGTTCAACAAGAACTAATGTCAAATCCTGATATGCTTCGTCAAGTACTCGATAGTCCAATAGTGCAGAGTATGATGAATAGTCCTGAAATCATTAGAACAATGCTCAGTGCTAATCCTCAGATACAACAACTAATGGAGGTATTTGGAATATATGCTTAGAAAATAATAATTAAATATTATACATACCTATATCAAATTAAATATTAATCAAATAATACGTTCTGTGCATTTTGGTAAATTGTTTCCTAAATGATTGATTTACTACTGCTATTATTTGCAAAATCTTATTGCATTTATTAATCTTGTGTAGACTGGCGGGAAATCCATTTGCTGGACTAGTTGACAGCGCCAATGGTGGAGAAAGTGGAAGCCCCCAACAGGGTGTTGAGAACCGAAACCCTCTTCCAAATCCATGGGCACCTCAGTCACCCTCTAATAATTCTGCAGCTCCTGGAGCAGGTGCCATTCCTGGAACCGGAACCCCTACTGCCCCTGCTGGAAACACAACCGGGGCGCCTGGAGGAGCCGGAACAAACAATTTGTTAAATTTTATGATGCAAAACACTGGTGGAATGCAGAATTTACTTAGCACTCCGTATACACAAAATTTACTCGATAGTTTGATTGGAAACCCTGAAATGGCCCAACAATTGATGGGCGCAAACCCCCTGTTTGCGGGCAACCCGCAAATGCAAGAACAGCTTCGAGAAATGACACCTCGGCTCTTGAGTCAGCTAAGAGATCCTGAATTTCAACAAGTTCTTTCCAATCCAGCGGCACTTCAGGCCATAATGCAAATTCAACAAGGAATCGAGCAACTGAGAGTTGCAGCACCAAACTTTGCAAGGAAGTAAGAACAAGAGGTTTTTTTGTTACATGCTCCTTTCGTTCAGCACCGTAGAAAAGAAGTGATCTCAACACATACAGACAACAATTGTTAATTCTTTTTTAATGCTTTCTCTAGCCTTGGATTTGGTGGTCCTCTACCAACACCAGCAACGAGTAATCCGACTTCAGCTCCTTCTGGGACAGAAGCAAATGCTGGCAACGCAGCTACACGTACAAGTGGTACACCAACTGGCTCGGCCACGTCAGACGCTCCAAGTACTGGAACTGCTACCCCTAATAATCCCACCACACCTACTGGGGCACCTCCATCAGCGGCCGCTCCTTTTGCAGGATTAGCAGGATTAAACCGGGATACTCTGAATCAGTTTATGTCAACAATGGTGAGCTAAAAATGATCTTAAATATTTAACTTACTACGCATTTTCTAGATACAAGTAATGTTATGATGTCTTATTTTTTCTAGATATCATCATTGGCTCAAAACAACGCGGCAGGTGGTGGTGCTGGACTGGCAGGATTGTTAGGACAATCCAACAATAGTCAAGCTCCTCCCGAAGAACGATACAGTACACAGTTAGAACAACTGTCTGGAATGGGTTTTGTCAATCGAGAAGCGAATTTACAAGCACTTGTTGCCACATTTGGTGATGTCAATGCTGCTGTCGAACGCCTGCTTAGTAGCAATCAAAACTTACCCCAGTCGTAATAGATACGTTAGAAAAACTCGGAATTAATTCGGCGTGGCGTGGTGACACTAAATTATGCTACATCGCCTTGTAAATGGACGACAACTTTCAATTTTGATTTCAAACATCCCTTATTATGTTCAATCAAACGAGCATGTGACATCGTATCCGTTTCTCTTATTCTTAAAAGTTTCAAAAAGTTATATTCAATGTTACAATTTTCATGTAGGTAGATTTTACTAAATTGCCTGTCTCAACGTTATTCATTACAATGTGTATTACAATATATGGAAACCTCTCACGATGCTATATTATTATGTTGAATAATGTAAATATATATATCAAGCATATATAAATTGTCCAGTGGCGCTTGAAGTGACATACTTTGATTATAATAGTGTAGATAATAAAATATTATAAATATATATCCTTCAATGTTAGTTACGAAGTAACTTTACTTGCTAAAGTAGAGGAAGGCATTTCATGTAAATCTTAATGAAAGGTTTTATCCTTAAAATATTAGGCTTCTATGAAATGCTGTATGTATATACATGTATACATACATACATACCACGCATGGACAAACTATAGTGGCTAAGCTGTGAAAGTCAAATCAATGTTGCGCTACATGCTATATAAGTGTTGTGATCCATGTATTGCAATTAAACGATTTTAATTTCCTATAAACAATATTACTTAAAGTAAACACAATAGTAGGATATTATTTTCATTGATCATTGCATCAGGTATAATTTGATTACTCTCCCTTTTGGGAATTATATAAAAACGAAACATACAAAATAAACATTTAACTACAAACTACATATATTGAAATGTTACGACGAAGTATCACAATGCAAGGCATATATAAAACAGTCTTTTTGCTAATGCTAAAATGGTTTGTTACGTACAAAAAGTTACATAGATCGGATTGTTCAAGACACGAAGTTTTCGTGTCGTGGTTTTTTTATAGCAGCCTAGCTTATGCTTATGTATAATGATTCAGTTATCCAAAAGTTGTATTGAAATTTTGACAAAACAGTATAAACAACTTTGCAAAAATACATTAGAATACGTATAAATCTACTAATACTATTGCTATAAATCAATCATAAAAATAATCAAAAAAATAATTAATCGGGGAACATAAAAATCACACCACAAATTGTACTAAAGCCCAGTAGAAGACTTAGCAGCTTGGGAAGATGTAATTTGCCAGATCTGAATTCGTGGGGAAGTACTTCCAAAAATGTAACGTACAGGAACGTACCCGCTGCCATACCCTGTAAGGATCCTATTAAAAGTGATCCATTAATAGATTCCAAGTGAGTAATCAATAACCCGATGGCAATCCCAAGTGGGGAGGTAGCAGCAAAAACCAGTCCACACATTGCAGATTTCCATAGACGTAAAGGGCATTGGCTTAAAGTTAAACCTAGACTGAATGCTATCACTATCTTGTGAATAATTAGGGCTCCTGTAATCTGTAAAAAAAATATATAAATAGTATCCAGATGAGTGAATTAATATTCTCTTTTTTTTTGTAAAATGATTGCTGGCAGGTCAACAATTTACATACCTGAAGCACATCTTCTGCGGTACTTTGAACACCAATGGCTATTCCTTCAAAAATAGAATGGATAGATAAAGCAAAAGTCATGGCAAAAGCTCTGATTGATGCATTTTGGTTGTGTCTCTCAATTTCGCTACTAGCAGTATCACTGACGGCCACTGCACTTCTGCTCCCACCTTCTTCTCCCAAGATGGGTTGAGCTTCAGGCCTAGACATTTCTCTTCCTCTTTCCCTTGCGTCTGTAATAATTTGCTCGATTGTCAGCAAAACAAAGAATCCCATTGCAATTGTGAATTCCGCAAAAGGAAAGGACTGCTCAGGATCCATAACTTTCATAGCCTAAAAGTTTGCACAAATACGTTTTAAGATGAATGTGTACTTTTCAGCGCATTGCGAAAACAATGTCCTTATATTCATACTATATACCTCCGCCACCGACTCTCGAACGTCGGGAAACAAATGAAGAAGGCATGTTCCAAGGAAAATTCCTGCTGCAAAGCAGTTTAGTATACTTACAACAGCCGAATATCTGGAATAACGCAAAATAAAAAGTAATTGTACATGTCCATTTTTTATACACAAATTACACTTTAAAATGAGTGCATAGTGCATGCATACAGTTATGATGCATGGTTTACTTAAAGAATCGTGGTGCCTTACCGATCGGAATGATAAAGATCAACTCCACTTTCAATAGCAGTTGCAGTAAATTTCAATGGCAAGAGCACACAAAACAAAACGATTAGAAATAAGCACAGTATCACTATTTCCTTTATTAGACTGAGATCCATTTTGGCAAATACAATAGACGATGTGAAGTAATTTACAATGATAGTTTTGGGGATTAGTTTTTTTTTAAATGAGCGTCCTCAAATCATTTGCTGTAAAAGTAACAACATGATTTACAAAACTGACCAAGAATAAAAAATTATCTAACTGCCTAGATAACTAATCAAACCACGTATTAAAGCGCCCGATTACATTGTTCAGATTCAATCAGATCCTTGAAGACACATGAAGAAACCAAACTTCGCTCCACCAAAGACAAAGGATTTATAACTAATAATAACGAATTATTCTCTTGATTCGTGCATTATATGTGTTGTGACAGTACGGTAACTATATTTCGGTTTCAATGTTT
The DNA here is from genome assembly GCA_027744095.1 of Zhuqinia jingwanae. Classification (NCBI taxonomy): domain Eukaryota; kingdom Metazoa; phylum Arthropoda; class Collembola; order Entomobryomorpha; family Paronellidae; genus Zhuqinia; species Zhuqinia jingwanae. Next base: position 24,667 of record JAHZNC010005836.1, on the reverse strand, counting down.
TAATAAGCTAATCATAGGGTTGATTCACATGGAATTAACAACAATTAATTAACAGCACAGTAATTGGTGCACAATTTCTCTTCCTTCCCCAACAAAATATATATGTGGTCCTTTGTTGCTGTTGTAATGCTTAATAAATCAATTCATGGTCAAGTGGAAAGTTTCTCATCGTGAGTCATGTTATTATAATATATTGTACTGTATACCTACGTTTGCGTAAGTTTTCCACGAATATTATTTTTTTTTGTGTGACAAAACATTAACTGCGTAGAGATTTGGGGCAGTATAAGTGTTAGCCCAGTTTATTATAAAAATATTTGCTTGCAATTCCCTCTTGCTCAAATATTATTATTACTCATTCTCGTCCATTGAGAATGGGGACTAAAAACTAGGTATAAAAATTACATTAAGTGCATTGATAAAGATAGCCTTTAATGAATCAGCCAGATTACATTTTTCCAGCATAATAACAGCAACATAATAATAATAATAATACATCATCCTGTCCTATTACTACACAGATATAAGCTCCTATTTCAGTTCATTCATCTTCAGTTGCCTGTTGCCACCAAAAATCATTATATATTACTTGCAAACATGTGAAATATGTGAACAGAGAATGAATGTTTCTCATGGCTTCTTCTTGATACTCAAACTCACAACAACAACTAAATTGTATGAGTTACCATTGGTATTGGTATCATCATTTTTATCTTCCATTGCACATTGCATCGTCTGCTGCACTCCTAAAGTAAGGAGTCCTAGTCCTAACTCCAAATAGGCAGCAGAGTACGTCGTATATCAACATATTTGACTGGACTGGAAATGATAAAAGCTTTGTCTAATTGGCTATTAAATATTTGACTAGGGTATATTTTTTGTCCATATACTTATATCAAATCAATGAGTTTTAGTTGTCCATTATGAATGAGATGCGACTGGAATGATGTTCAATACAAGGGGAGGGATGTGAAATTATTTCGCCCCAGATTGATTTACAATCCAAACGAAACAGAACCCCAATCATGCGTTTCTAATTTCTATGTGATTGTATTGTTGCAAGTGTTTCAGCACTACCAACTAGTGCCAACAAAATCTTTGTCTCTCTGTCTCTATTCTACATATATGTATGTATATGTATATCCATTGGAAAAGGTGGATTCGTGGAATTCTTCTGATGAAAAAATCCATCAGCCTTGCTCCATCATCATACATCATTTTTTTTAACACATGCAATTATATAATGTAATTACAGCCCGCTTTTTGCAAAGTCTTGCGCAATGAATTCTTTAAGCGTCTTTCATGTTTCATTCTCGCAATGTTTACGAGCTGATTTATTATTTCTTACTTTAAGCGTACAAAAGTGCAAATCTTATTTTAACTACAGTGCATGAAGTTGGTCGACAGGCGNGCAAATCTTATTTTAACTACAGTGCATGAAGTTGGTCGACAGGCGACAATACGGAACATAAATACATATAGGTATGTTGTATAATAATGTACATTAAAAAATCAACTCATTTTGCCAAAAATGTCTCAAATGTACGACATACAACATAGAAGAAAAGAAAACCTAAAATGATATTATTCAGTTCAGGTAATCTCTGTGCAGTTTTTCATTTTCTTGCACACATCATCCAAAGAACATTCATACATGAATTTTGCAGGAATGAAAAATATGCTGACAGAATAAATTAAGATTCAAAACTACTCGAAAACGGTGTTTTTGTTTTGTGGGTGACCTCGTTTGTAAATATAAAAATTTACATGCTCTCTTGTTTTATGTTTTAAAAAAACGATCCATTATGGATTAAATACTGAATTCAAAGTGTTACAAGGTTGGACATTTGATTCTTTTTGGAATCTTCATATGTCAGTCTGCAACATACCTAAATTACACCTAGTTAAAGCAAATTTCGGCATATTCAATTTGTTTTGTGGTACAGTGATGGGGAACGGTGTGGTGCCATTTTCATGTTTTACTAATACTACTGATCAATGGACACAAAGAAATTGCAGGCTCAGGATCTGCAACTCAAAGCATATTATGTTTATAAAGATAATTCTAGTTATTCGTATGTAGTTTAAAAAAATAACTCAAATAACTAAGGGAAGACATCCATTCACTGTACTATAATACATAGTATTTACATAAAATTATAATGCCCGTGATGCAAAGAATAATGTAACTTAAAAGGGACAGACGGACACCGTTAGGTTAGGAGGTTAGGTGAAAGAATGTTATGTATATTTAAGGAATTTTTTACGCTCCTTTTTGTGTGTATTCTAATATTCTAAAACCAATGTGTGTATGAAATGAACAAAAGTAAACTGCATTTTAGTTTTAAGCCATTTATTTGGTTCTAAAAAAAATGCGTGCTGAGTTACAATTATTATATCAAATTGTATAATAATTATTATTATTGTAGTCTGTCACAATTTTATTTCATTCCAAGAATTTTCTTTACTTGCCTATTTAGACTTTTGATTTGACAGCGACAGCACAAATTATTGTTTCAGCAGAATTGCATATTATGAGAATCATGAGAATTTTATATCTATGATCAAATTTCGCATATTATATGCTGTTGCAGAATTCATTACTATATCTGTACACTGACATTTTACAAACAGCAATCTTGCTACACAAACTAATCAACTTTTGACTTTTAACCTCAATTATATATTTTTTTAAATACTGGTAATATGAGTGAGTGACATTGCACTGTGTGCATGCATAAAAGATTTCTGGGCCTCAATACTAAATTACCGATTTACAATATCTTCAGTCTGCAATCGGTATTACTGATAAGATAAGGGAAAATGCAGATTTTCATTACCTTCGTCTGTACTCCTTGACCTGTAAATAACGCTCTGTAAGTTTAAACTTAGCACAGTAAATCTGGCAATTTCTATTTAATAAAAGATCATACAAGCGTGATGTAATTGTAACAACGATCGGTTACATTCTATTTTATGAACGACTAACAGACAAAGTATTGAGTACCAGGGGTACAGGGAGACATTTCACCTGAAATTTCTGTCTCCACTCCAACTACCCGAAACGGTAAAAAGCGGTACAAACATTAAGGTATGTAATTTCCAACAAGTAGTCCTTCATGAGAAAATTCTGCAGTAACATAAATATGTAACATTGGTTTATATTAATATTTTATACAAAAAAAAAGTTTGCATTAGCAAATGCTGCAAACGCACTTTTATTATTGTGGATGTGCAAAGTTTAATTAAATTAAAAGTGTTTTCCGATTTCCCATACTTCATCTCTCCTCTCGTGATTGTATAGTTCAGTGCTAATTTTGAGCGAGAGGAAAAGCTCCCCAGTTGGCAGTAAATCAAAACAGGCACATACCTAAATATTATGCAAATGGGACTTCACACGGGTTCTTGATGGTTTTAGGATCTTATAAAATTGAACTTTGCAGATCTGGCTGTAATGACTGCAATAAAATCTTTGATTATGCTCGTTAATTAATAATTGAATTCAAAATACTTTAACAATTAGCAATATCCTGCATACCCCAGTTAGTTGACACATCGGGTTAGTCGGGTATGATTGTCGTACATTAAATTATCTACGTAAAATTTAATTGACTCGTATTTGTAATTATCTACTCTTCATTATGAAACTCATGAATCATGAGTCATGATTATGAGTTAGTATGGCTAATTAATTACAAATAACAGAAGAAGATGAAACTTCTCATTTCATTCATTCATACGGCACAGATCAAATGATCAAATCATGGATGCATTTATGCAACCATAAAAAAACGTGCTACCTGTGGATTCATACGCAGACATTACCCCAGACGTCAAGTTTATAGCGGAAAAAGCTGTGTACACAATAGCAATGTTTACTTTCGCATATGACACTCAGATGGTCTATCTAGCAACATTGACAATGACAAACCTGTCAAAAGCGTTCTACGTATGAATTTTACTTCCTGACTGCCAAAAAATAAATAAAGTGATTACTTAAAGTACAAAAAAGCCAAAGTAGAACCAAATATACGTACAGTATTTTTATTGTTGTAGGTATTTAAAGTTAGTGTAGGTAATTGTCTGTGGGTTCGAAAATTTGAATATTAAAAATAAATTGTGTGGCATGTCAGATATTTGTACTACATTTTTATGGTGTAATCTTAGTAATCTATATTTAAAAATCCACAAGTTATAATACAATAGTATTATTATAGTATTTTAAGTCTGGAAAGATAGGATTTTCCTTTTCTGCAAAAGATTTTCGATTTCAATAAATGTTTGAAGTCATTAGATTTAAATACAGAACTAGACGGGGGTGCAGGATGAGGATGATATGATTAGAGTGTGAAATAGTGAAAAAAGTACCAATTAAATTATACGAAATGCCTCCTCCTAGTGATCCTGAGGAGGCTGATGCTGCCCATCGGAGATTCCTTTCAGTTTCAGCTCAGCAACAAGCACCACCACCAAATACCACCAAAATGAAAGAATCTGTTGGCGAAAGCGAGGAAACCAAACCGTTTAAGGTTACCGGTCAGATGGAACAAGAAGATTTTGACAACAATGTTATAACCATTCAGTCTGAGACGACGGATTATCGACCTTTAGATGTGGAACAAGGAGCAAGTGACATTAAAGACGAGACTAAACAACCTTCGCCTTCAAGAGATTTGCCACATAAACAGGAAGAAGAGTTTGGGTTTGACTGTACTTTTATTAAACGATTTTTTCGTTTGCATGGACTACTATTTTTAAGCATTTGTTCCACAACTAGTGCCCTTTTTGCCTTCCTACTATGTTTAGTCCTGCTCCGTAAGTGAAATACGTAACAAATGGGTTTACAAACGATAAGGATTCTAGTTTTTATCACTAAACTTTTCTTGTTTTATTATATTTACAGAGGAATATATTGTGTATAATGTAGGACTTATTGCTAGTGGGTTTTACAAAACGCTGGGTGATAAGGATTTGGTAGGATTTTGGATTCAAACACGAAACTCCCTGTTTCTAATATTAGCCGTCGCATTTGTATGTTTTAAATCAAAGAAAACTCAAATTATATCTGACACTAATGCATGTACTTTTGTTTAAACCTGTCACCTGTTAATGTTGTTTTATGGCTAATGTAGATCAGAAGTACAACTCAATTTGTTCAGAAGATCATTTCTGTAACCTTTCGTAAGTTACTTTGCGAAGCAGCCCATCGAATCTATTTTGCAGACATCCGTTTTTATCAGCTGAATGTTTTGGATAAAGCGATTGACAATCCGTTAGTAAAGAATACTAAATAATTTGAAATTAATAGAGATGATATTTTTTTGGGAGTATTTCAAATATTTTTTTTATTTCTTAAAGGGACCAGCGCATGACACAGGACATTGACAAATTTTGCACCACCTACTGTGAAGTATTGCCAAAACTTGTAGTTTCCCCATTTACTATTGGTTATTATTGCTATCAAGGTTATCTAAGGTAAGATATTGAAAGTTAAAACAAAAACTTAGCTATGGAACAATATCTCCAATTGTTAAATTTGTAATTTCACTACCAACATTTACAGGTCAGGTTGGCAAGGACCAGTGGGCTGTTTCGGGTTTTTTATTTTAGCCACGTCCGTAAATAAAATACTAATGAGTCCTATAGTCAATTTTGTTGTTAAACAAGAAAAATGTGAAGGAGACTTTAGGTAAATGTGCTTGCACAGAAAATATTTTAGCTGTTACATAAAGTAATCTAGTTCAGTATAATTTGCACTATATTGTTAATCTTATTGTTGTTTGTTAAAAAAAATTTGTTTAGATTTCTACATATGCTCGTACGAGTTTATTCAGAATCAATAGCTTTCCAAAAGGCGTCGTTTGTAGAGCACGGAAAAATAGAAGCTGCGTTACAGAAATTAGTAGACACACAACGGTCTTTATATTTACGGCAGTACTTTTTAAGTTTCACAGTAAACTTTTTTGACTATATCGCTTCAATATTCAGCTACCTGATGTTGGCTGTTCCAATATTTTCCGGTTACTATAATCATTTGACGCCTGCAGAATTGGGATATTTAATAAGTCAGGTATGTATTTCTTGAGACGCTCACTGAAAATGTTTTTAACTGGATTAATATGAGCTCACAGCCAATTTGATATTATTGCAGAATGCTTTCATCCTTATATACCTCATATCAACTTTTACAAGTTTGGTCGATCTTTCTGGGAAATTTACTGATGTTGCTGGTGTGACTCATCGAATATGTCAGTTACTGGAGAGATTAAATGCACTGGAAGAATTTTGGAAAGATTTGTACCCTAATGATAATGACAGAGGTATTTCTCGTGATGCTCTTGATCAGTGGTCGGGAGTGCGTGAGAAAATACGAAGTAATTCGGGTCCATCCAAATGTGATAAAGAAAATATTAACAATGAAAATGGTGTTGGCATGCAAAGTGGTGATTCAAGGAAGCTTTTAATTTGGTCATTGGAAAATATTACATTTTCTACACCAATGTCTGAAGCACCTCTTTTATCAAAAATTACATTGGATTTTGTTGTTGGAGAGTCAGTGCTTATCACGGGACCAAGCTCAGCAGGTATTTGACCCATGATTTCCCTTTACCCTGCATATCTGTTTGTTTCATGTCAAATGTTTCAAAACTGTCCTTGTCATGTCATGGTCACTTTATACACAGGAAAAACAAGTATTCTTCGGTTATTGCGTGGTTTATGGCCGTATACTGAGGGTAGTTTGAGGCGTTACTTTCCTCCAGGTCCACATGGAGTTTACTTCTGCCCACAAAAGGCTTATTTAACCTGGGGTACCCTAAGAGAGCAGGTATGCATGTGAAGAAGAAGAAATCATCATAATTGAAGATATGATGCAAATATTTAATTTGTTATTATTCATTGTTATTTTATACACATTTGCATCATAGATAAGCTTCCCATTGTATCCTGATATGACCAACCTGAATGATAAACTTATGCTTCATTATTTGGAAAAATTAAGACTAAATCCAATTGTTGAAAGAGTTGGTGGTTTAGATGTCCCTTGCAGTTGGAGTGTGTGAGTGCCAACGTTGATTATTAAATGCTTTTAAAAATTTCACATGCATGAGACAATGATTGCAGGGAATTTACTTGATTGCTTGTTGTATCTTTGTGCAGATTTGACAGTCTTTCTCCAGGTGAAATGCAACGTCTGTGTTTGTTGCGTATTTTTTATCATCAACCAGTAGTAGCTGTTTTAGACGAAGTAACATGTGCCTTACCATATGACATGGAAGATTTTGTTTACTCTGAGTTAAGACGTTTGGGAATAACGTTAATAAGTGTTGGACACCGAGAGTCTATTCGTAAATATCATGATAAGCAGCTCATTATAAATAGCAAAGGTGGATGGGGGTTGTATCCAATCATTCATGAAGACTGAATGTATTTTTTTTTGGAAACGTGAATAAAGTTTTAAATTTTGATTTCTGTCTTTTAATTTTAAAGAGTCAAGTTTTATTTATTGTTTTACTAAAAATAAAATGCAGCATTTCATTTGACTGATGTTTCCTTATTTCTTGTGACCAGGATTCCAGGGAAAGCCTCTGCAGTACAAAAAATCTTGTATGTTGTGGCAAATGTAGTAGGCGTTGTTCATCGCTGCAAAAGTAGAATATTGAAACTAATTAATGCAAAACATTCCTGATTTCACTCTAGTGTCAGGCTTGTGGATTTCACTCACTCAGTAGATTGTTTTATGACGCAGTTGTTTAATATTACCTGCATCTCCAAATACATCGCAAATCTCACGATTTCGTCTTCCTTAACGGTCCAAAAATGTGGTACGCATGTAATTACAGTAAAAAATGATGTTTTAGACAGTACAGTTTCACAGCAAACTAAATTCATGTCTTTTATACCTCTTTCTTTTTTCTTTGTCGACTTTTTTGCACCCTTGCCACCTTGATTTGGTGTGGGAGAAGGTGACTTCTCTTCATCTGCATTGTCCTCTTCCTGTTTGATAATCAGCGTAATTACAATTTAGCAAATTATAATATGCTTAAAATTAGAGACGTAACTACTAAAATTACCTCGTTCATTGTTTCTTTTAACCAAGCACAGCATTCAAATGTACAGATTGTGATATGATATATACCACATCACCTAGTTATCGATGTAGCCATAATACTGATCCTTATGTTTGATCGATTATCAACCAATATCTCAAAGTGGCATCATTCAATCCTCACATCGTCAGCAATAAACATTAAAGCTGTATGGTAATTTTAAAGCTAGTTTATGACAAAGCTGTAAAATACATGCATATTATGGGGTGGGATGGGCTAATTTAATACGATGATTCTTGTGATGATAGTTATTTGGCGTAAAAAAAAATCTTTAAAAGAGCGGTGCTATAACTTCTTTTATCGCTCTCAATGATTGCCTAATTTTGTCAAAGTTGTGTGCAGTCGGTGAACCAACAAGTGTATCTCTTTGAATCCGCAACCCACACAACATAATACCACATTTTTCTTTGACTTATTATTTTACGTGAGTGCACACGAATGCTGTCCTCGTACTTCAACTTCCTGTTTGCATAATTCGTATTTTCAATCTCTGCTGTTCATGGTCTAGTAATATAAGAAAAATCATCAAATAATAAATGAAATCGAGTACAACTGAACCTATTTTGAAATCTCAGGGTTCAAATATTTTTGCTTGCTTACCTGCAATAGTTCAATTCAGTTTTAAAGCAATTACAAAAATTGGCTATTAATTAAAAAATATTTTATTATTTACAGAAATATCACTTCTTACACATTCTAAATTACAATTTGATGTGTATAAATCAATCGCACATTGCCCCAATACAAAATATAAATCAGTAAAATGCATACACTTTGATTTAATTTTAATGAACAAATAATATATAGCCATTTGTCACCAACCTTCAAACTACATATATATATAGCTTCAATGTAGACCACATTCCAGTTTATAAAATAAACGCTTTTGATGTAATTATTTATAGTATACATATTTTGCTTTCATTAAGTAAATTTATAACAATATATGACATACATGTTAAGAGACCTTGTACATTTAAAACTTCAATTCAAAAAGATGTGAGGTTGGCAGTCTTAATACTGTTGTTGATTAAACTAACTAGTTTGTACGTGTTTATATCAATAACCCATGAAAAATGTATGTTTACAATAAATTCAGTCATTACTCAAAGACGGATCATAGATCACGCAGTATTTTTCCCTACGACCAACTATAGCTACGAAAAATGACGTAATCGATATTTACTGTATTTCATGTTTTAAGGTCAAAATCCATTGATATTTATCCTTTGAGACAGTACATAATGGTAATGGTAATATGAATATGGTACAGTACGCAGACGATCATCATTGGATCATTACATATATAGGTACCACATTATATTATCGCACCATGACTTTAACAAGTTAACTATGATTACATATACTAGTATTAAATGTCCATGGTGTACGTGAAAAAATTAGCGCATGCCATTCTGTAAAGTTTCAAGGAAAATGCATTGCCGATATTGATTGGTAGACAGGAGACAGCCTCTAGGCATTTAGAAATTTCTCCTCTTTTGGATAAAATATTTTTTCAAAGAAATAAAAATCTATGAACCATAAAATTAAGGGGTAAGAATAAATTGACCTTGAATCCTTGAAATTTTTTTTTTCTATAATAATGTGTGGAAGTGTGTGACTAATGTTTTTTTTTAAATTTTAGGTGCACAATGAAGTATTATTGGTCCCTTGACAAGAATTTCCTTTTAGCCTTGCTCTATCTAACCTCAGTAATCGGATTTGGTCAAGCTGGTTACGGCAGCAGTAGTATCACAATGTTACATTCACGACCAGAATACTTCAGCATATACACTACAGCCAACAATTATTACGTGCAAAATACGGAGACATCAACTACACAATGGCAAGTGTGGATGAAAGACAGCTTTCACCAGAGTGAAAATGAAGTGGGTTCATGGAACGTAACAGAAAGGAGTGTAGCTTGCATTTTGTTGACAGGGAGTATAAAATTAACAATTAATTACACAGACGTCAATAATCACACCAAACTCAGTAATGTTGAGGTTCCTTCATCCGCAGTGGCTCGTGGAAGTTGCAATGAATCTCCAACAGAACAACGCATCATTTTAAGTTGGCTACAAACATCAAACGCTACACAGTCTCACCGGCTGGACAATAATACATTGACTTTTGTGTTTCGTACAAATGAAACAGCAAAGCGTGCAATAGAACGAGAAACTAAAGTAGTTATCCCCCCGGGGAAATTTGCCATTGTCAAAGTTGCTGCTGTGATATATAAAAATGAAAAAAGTTTCCCAAATGCTACAAATGCAAGCGACCCCTTTATGATTGCTCAACAAGGACTCGCAGTATTTCAAACTAGTTTGAAACATTCATTTGCTTGTGATGCTATTATCAGTATTGGATCATCCAATGACCAACTTGCGGTACTCTTACAAAATTCGCAAATTGAATCGTTTAGAAAAAGTCCAAAAGGAAGGGGATGTGTGGAGGATGGAATCTTTAGTCCTGCTGAGCATTGTTCAGCAGATGAAATTTCGACGGGACATGTGGTCATGATAGTTATTGTGTCTGTTGTTGTACTTGTGTTAATTGCGATTGCAATTGCTGCCGTTTACCATATGGAATATGTAACCAATTGGCTGGGGAAAAGAAGAGCGAGACGGGCTGGATATGTGGTTTTGTGACAATTTCCTTGCAACTGTATCGCTTGATTGCAGTCTTGAAGTGGAGGTTTGTGTTTTTTATGTGATGTTATATATTATTATGATTCTATTTTTTTAGTTTTAAATGTTAAAATATTGTTTTGTTTCCACCTAATAAATGATAATAAACGCTTACGACGAAAGTACAAAATGCAAATCATGATTTTTTAATCTGTCTAAATGCCGAAAGTTTTGATTCATAAAATTTAACTGACTAAAATTACATTTTTTTCTACTGTATACTTTATACACTTTCTTCCTCAAAATAATTTCTATTGGGAGATCAAATCTCAATTTAAATTAATAACTATAATTGGTGAACCGGGGATCTATCACGGAAGCGTTTCCATATTTCAAGGTCACCGAATATAATGAATTACAAATTGTATGATATATATGTTACGCATGACTAGATATTATGTAGTAAAAAATAGTTGGTTTTACGTTTACGGCTTTTATTTCAATTTCTTTGGATTAACTGTATGCATGCATACCATAATATCGGTTTGTGAGATCTCTATTAGCACAATTGTGATATGCCAATCAATAATATTATGTTAAGAAAAATATAACGTGTGTGTTATTCTGGAATCTGGAGTAAATAATGTTCCATCCAAAAAACCCACTAGTGTGTATACACATTCATTGTATAGTGATATATCACTATTATAAGTAACTTTGATTGTGGGAAACTTTCATGGTCATAAATACTAAAATGCACTATACACGTAATATACAACGAGAATGTTTACAATGATTGAGCTTATTATTTTTTGATACTCAACATAATTTTTTTTTGAAAAATATTGTATTATGCATTATATATATTGTAGGCAGGTACATAAAATTGATTTTACTACTATCACACCCCCACCACTGATGCATATATTTTACACACCTATTTACATTTTTATTTTATACACTGTTTTAAAGATCAATGTAAATTTAGGAGAAAACAGTTGTCACAGATTATATAAACAACTGATTGATTGATAACTCATTTCAAAACAAAAAAGGCAATTGAATTGCACTTAAAGTTTTGTGTTATGTCCAATTTATTTATGTAATATAGTAATTTTGTCTAAATTTGCAATGAAATGATTGGGCTGCGCGCATTCCTGTGATGTTATGTCATCTTATTATCTGTCTACCACAACAGCAAAATTGGGCTAACTTTATTGATCAATCTGTGTGCACTCATCAGCGCAAGTTTTATGGATCAAAATTTTACTTTCAGTTCATTCAGCTCCACGCATCGATCGACACATACATACCTCATACCCACATCCTACACACACACACACAAACCATTTACTGTATTGCATCGAGTCAGGAAATCCTACAAGATCCCACATAATAATTCTGATATTATTTTATTTGAAATAGTATAATAATCATAATGCGCAATAAAGCTACCTCACGTCTCACTTTTTCTGGCGACCTCTTTAAGGGGAAGGCGAGAGAACATAATCGAACAAGAAAATGTACTTTATCATGTAGGCTTTTAACAAGTTGCAAATTGTTTATATGTGCGCTTATAGCCAATTCACTTTGGATAGCATCTTAACTAAACACACTGAAAAGTCGTACACAAGTTTTTGCTACAACAAATATAATTGTTATTATAACCCAATCATCATCGTCGGTAATTTCTTGGCATTTTTAATGACCGGCCGGCATTACGCATATATAACATATTATGTGCATTTGTAAGCACCACTATAACACCATTATTCATAGTACTCACCTGCTGCTGCTGCTGTTGTTCTTGCACTGCTGTAATTTATGAGTGTCTAAAATTCAATCTGTGCAGATACTACTACTACACACACACATTACGATACGATTAGTAGTATTGTTAGTCTCTCTGTTAGTTTGTTTTATTTGTTCTCATGCTCATGGTACAAAACCCTTTGGTTGTTTGCACATTATCTACCCTCTCTGATTTCACGTACGATGATGCTGGTTCTCTGATTCCTGACAGGTATCCAACCATTCAACTGGTATGAATTTTTTTTTTCTAGGTTCAACAGCAACAACAAACAGCAAAGGATATATAGATTTGTTGTTGGAAAAGTCAAAGTGGGGCTTACAAGAATAATAATTCTATAATACACAAAATTCAGCGTCTTATGCGCACTAGCAAAAAAAATTATATATACGCATAATATTATATTATTGTGGTATGAGCTTGTTTAGGTTTTTATTATGAAGTATGGATTTATTTTATCAAAAAAATAAAGATGTTTGAAGGCTTACTTTTTGGTCTGCATCATGATGATTATTATAATGTTCGCCGTCTGTTTGTGGTTTCATTGCACTCTTCTCTTATTGGATACATACCAGCAAGACAAAACATTACATTCAGATTCAAACTTACAATCAGCGTTCAGCAGCGTACCAAATGCACACTGCACACACAAGGTACCAGGGGTATAACACATTAATAATAAACTATGAGCCTGCATACAACAAAAAGTGAACTTTCAGGTGAAAAAAAAATTCCTTGCAAAAATTTCCCATTAGCTGTACCATATTGCATCAAAACGTTAGACGGAAAGATGTAAACCATGCCTTGATATAGAAATGAGGATCAGTCGGAAAGTGGCTTCAGAAGCGACTAGACCATTCGCTAGATACATTCGTGTGTAGACTTTTTTTTGTAAACAGATTCATTCAAACTGTTACCAACCATTTATTTACTTAGCTAATTTACTTTCAAAGTCACGGTTTTTTTTGTGTTGACTGCATAATCATGGCTGCTACTGGCATAACTCCCGCTCAACAAGAAGCTATCAATAAGGTACTAAAAACTGAATTTTTACTTCATTAATTAGTGTCTTCTCTCAACAATAAATCATTAAAAATATATGTAGCGTTGAAATATCGTTAAAGTAAATGGTAAAAGTGTGCACATCTCGTTAAAAAAAACAAATGTAAAGTTCCTTTGTTTAATCACTCGTATTCCTTGTCCATATTCATTTTGACAGCTTAAGGAGCAACTGGTGGACATTACATCATGGGAAGAAACTCAACAGGATACATTTCTGCTTCGATGGCTGAAAAGTAAGTCAAAAGTGCAAAGTGTAATAAAGCTTCATATTTATTGATTACAATCCAATTTCTTGGGTTATACTGCCAAGTCTGCTGGGGTAGAATTTTGCATTGTTGTTATCAACTCCATCATATTGAAAATGTTCATATTTTTTACAACTTGCAGCCAAAGACATGGATGTGGATAAAACTAAGGAAGGTCTTATGCAGGTAAATTTTTAACACAAAAGTTTAACTTTCAAAGTAACAAACTTTTATATGGCTTTCATAAAACAAGACTACAAATCAAAACAAATTTCCACTATATGCTCAGTATTAAAACATTTATGTACATGAGCAGCGAACCATTCGACTGAATGTTAACTTTTGGATGATGGATTATTTTTAATATCCACAAAAAGTTCCAATGTGCAACCCTTTTAATTACGCACCTTATCTTATAAATTGTTTTCTCAATTTCAGACGTACAAATGGCGTCAGGATAACAAAATTGACACAATTCTCAAGGAGTACAATCCTGATCCTGAGCTTGTGAAACTTTTCCCCTACCAGATTGTTGGCTACGACAAAGAGAACTGCCCAAGTAAGTATATGGTCACTTTAATACATTCACAAAAAAAATCATTATTAGACTGAAGCCTCTCCTGTTGCATGTTGAATCCATCAACCCATGACTGTCTCCCAGTCAGCAGTATAGTGCAGTATTATGTGCAAATGTACAATTTGCATTGTCGCAACTAAAGAAATAAAAATATGTAGAAAAAATGGGATGCATGCAGGTATTAAAAATAGGCACATAAAATTCATACAATAGAATGCAAATCCCATTTTTTTTAAATATATTTTTAAAAATTTCAAACCTGTTTCTTGGTCTTGTGTCTTGTGAGAGAGTGTGTGTGTGTGACGCGTAATCACTTAATTTTTGGATGTTTTGTTTTTTGGGACATTGTCATACCAAAAAGATTTAAATCTGCTTTCATATTTCTCTTCTTTTTTTTCTTCTTAAAACTTTTACATTTCTACACACAATCCTACAGCCAACAACAGACAACAACCTCCTATTAGATCCCTATTTTTTCTTACAAGTAGTACGTGTGTTGTGTTCTATTAAGCTCTGGTGTTCTTTCATTCTTTCATATACATACCTATATATATATCTTTTAGGATAGGATAGTCATCCATTATATTACATATATGTTTATGTATATATAATCATAGTAGATATTTTTCTCACGTTCGCAGCATACACGGCAAATTAACTTTGGCATTTTGGCATGTGAATCATAAGTGTAATGAATATAATAATAATAGCCAACTTCAACCCAAAAAAAAATATCTGAAATCTACGTACGTTCATTTTCATCATCATAGGATAATAATATCAGCAAAAATGATTAAAAGGCCCAATCAATGTGACTACTGCTGAGATTGCATTGGCTACTTTACTTACTTTTTTTGTACTAGCCTTTAGTAGGTCTTGTGTGAACGAATTGTTTGTTAATAAAAACAATAACTTCTTCTTCTCTGTCCGTGTGTCCGTCCATCAAAAAGGGGGAAAGTCTTTACATGTAATAATATATATGCTATTATTATTTATCGGAAACAAACAGCTGCCTAGTTTTGTAGTTGTTGTAAATGACCAATGAAACAATATTTTTTTCTCATGAATGAAGGTAGTTTTTCCCCGTGTGTGTGCATTCTCTTTTATTGTGGGTTTCGCAACAATAAAATGGAATACTGCCTGAAAATGATAAGTGATTTTCAAGATAGATTTAAGAGCACAGACTCGCCTTCATTAAGTTCACAAGAGTGGGTCTCTCTCTCTCTCTCCCTCACATGCAATGCATATAATATATAATGATTATTTTTATGCCACAAAAAAAACTATACTGCAATCATCTTCCTTTTTAGCGTGCGCACACGTATTACACACACACACACAAAATAAAATACATTTTTTTTGCTAGAAAAAAATGAACCTCTTTGTAAATACCGAGAGGTTTTCTCAAAAAAAATGTAGAATAATTTTTCATTGATGTAATAATGTGTAGTCTGCCGAAATGACGTCCCACTTTGAATTAAATGAAGAAAAAAAAGTTACATGAAGTATTTACCATTAATTTGGCTGGGCAGACTAGACTTTTATAATACCTATGGAGAACTTTATTTTTTTTTTCAAACTTTCAAAGACAAAAATTCCTGAGAATGACATCAATACGATTATACGATGTGATCAATTATCTCAAACTCTTTTTTATGATTTAACTACTCAACTTTAAAATAATGGTTTAAAATTTTGTATTGCTGGCAAAAACAAAATATCCCTACCTTACCTAATATACCTTTTCACTTAAAAGATAAACCCAATTAGCTTGTTTTACGACTTAATAGTATGCTATACTATACGTTCCTAATTTGCAGTATTTTTTTTCTAAACTAAAAATTCTTTATTTGATGTCATTCATGATCATGATTAGTCTATACTACTAACTAAATGTTTGATAACGGCAAAAAAAGAAAAGAAAAAAAAACGTACGTGCAACACTCGCGTTTCATTTGTTTTGGGGAGTAGAATGGTAAAAGTAGGGTAATCAGTCAATGAGCTTATGATCTTTAATGGCACCTCATTGCTTAAGTTTTTAGGAGGTAGCTACAGATTGTAAATAATGATAACAACATATTACTGTTTTTTTTTGTAATAATAATATAAATATAATCAAAACACACATATGCATCCTATCAAACGTAACTACACGTACTATAAAGTAGGCAAATGTGTGTAATATAAAGCTCTGACTGAGCATGCGTAAGACAAAAATTCTGATTCATTTTCTCACAAGAGATTTATGTTTAATTTAGATCAAGAATATATCAAGATCGTGTGTTGTTTGTATCGTAACGTTTTACAGTTTACTTTATATATACCTAGCTATATGATTATTGTTATTATTATAATATTACTATTATTGCTTCATAAATTTTCAGTCTTGGTTCATGACGTGCAGAGACACAACCCAAAGAAAATTATTGACAAGTATGGAAAGGAAGCATTGGTCAAGTTTGCTGACTACAACATTGAAAAAATTGCTCAGGCCTGTCGAGATAAAAACGTGCAGCAAATTTTCATCATTGTCGACGCCAAGAAATTCACCTTTAAACAACTGACAGCTCCTGGAGGTACTTGGCAGCTTTGAAATTAAATTGCACAATAATTGAAAAATTGTAATCATTGTTGCTATCATCAGATAATAAGCATGAAAGCACAGTTTCACACATTTTTTCAACTTTTTTTTTCACAGCAACGGAATTGGCTTTGGACGAAGTGAAGCGACTTGAGCAACACTATCCTGATGGGCTGAAACAATTAGTTGTTGTAAACGGTAATTGTTCACATACCTAATGCATATTTAATGATGTGATGATGATGATAGAATCATGCTCGTGACTAGGTATGCATGTGTGTAATTCCCAACCTTGATTTCACAAATATTTAATTGTGCACTACAGCTCCAAAGGTGGCTAAGTTGGCGTATAAAATTGTGAAGCCATTTGTCAATGAGAACACCATAAAAAGGGTTAAATTGTTCCCCAAACTGAATGCCAAAGTCAAGAAATTTTTGGAGCAATACATTGAACTTGACCAACTTCCAGAAAAGTATGGTGGAACCAAGAAAATTGGAGAGGTAATAATTTTTTTTTAAACAGTGGCACTAGAGCAAAATACATGAATATGTGTATAAAAAAGAATTGCGTACTTTTATATTGACGTCACATATTCATAAAAGTGATAAATGAATTTATTTACCAGAGTGGCTCTGCCTTGCTTGATGATGATGAAGACCTCAGCGGCAATCCTGAGGATATGGATGACGCCGAAGACATGGTGGAGGCTAAGGTAGCAGCTGGAAAGAAACTCAAGTTGGAGTACCAAATTGACCAGCCGCAAACACAGATATGGTAAATTATAGCAAGGATAATTGAGACCTTGAGATTTTATTACAAAATATCACGATATTTTTTTTACTTGATTCGTCCTTCGTCACTAATAGTTAGTCATCATGTTATGCATGTCTTAATATTTCCATATGCAAATGTATTTTATAGCTGGAGTTTCCAGACGGATGACCGAGAAATTGGGTTCTCTGTCTACATTGGAGAAAAGGAGGAGACCATTGTTCCATACCAAAAGTTCGGCTCACTTTCTTTGCAGAACAACTCGATAACTTGCGAGAAGCCGGGAAAATGTATGAAAATATTTTTAAACTTACTACTAAAAACTGCTCCTACTGAGATAAGAATGAATGAACGCCAAAAAGCAAGCTGCCAAGAGTTGTCATTAATACTTCTCTCTCTCTCTCTCTCTTTTCATTCTTGCCTCTATTAAACCATGCAATTACGGCAGTGCATTCTCTCATTTTCTACACAAAAATTTCACTCTGGTAATAACAATTTTTTTTAATGTTCATTTCAGATACGCTCTGCTTCAACAACAAGGAAAATAGGTTCCGCTCTACCACATTGAGTTACATGGTGTCCCTATTTCCCCCGGGCACAGCAGACGATGATGAATAGAGAGGCTATAAAATATACAGACAGACAGCTACAACAACTATACAACATCTACTACTTCTACTACATAGAAAAGAGGCTGATGATAAAGAAAACTGCATCTCTATTAAACCTCATTTCTTTTTCTACTGAGTTTTTTTTATAAACTTTGTAAACCACTATTGACTACTATACTCTTTAACTACCCATATTATATACCTGTACAATTTCTACATTTTATCTCTTATATTTTGTGGTTCGCGTTTGCTCATACAGCATTCCTTTTTTTTGTGGATTCAATTCAGGACGGCGAGATGATGATGACTCACCATTATTATATATGCTCTTTCAAAAATATGTGTGTAATGTAGCATTATTACTATTGTATATTCACACACTAATAATTATATGCATTCTTTCATCCATCCATTTCATCATAAAAAAATATCATCTATTTTTTTTCTGCGTTTTATACAATAACCTCAAAAAATGTTTAAGTCATTGGCAGTTACCAAATTTCTTGTTTTCAAAACTGCTGCTCTGCTCTCTCTCTCTCTCTCAAGAGTTGTATGAATGTTACAACACATATATTACATTCTTAATATATATATTTACTGATATTATGAAAATTACACATACAACATACATTAAAACAATACATACATTTATAAATATAAACATACATTATTATTAAAACATATATATATAATATTCATATTGATACAGAAAAACACAATGCGGATAGTAGGTATGTAAAAGGTCAGTTTTTATAAAAAATTGTATTGTGATACTTGTACCTTATTCAGTATTTTAAGTCAGTGTAAAATACTGAACAGTCTTGTTCTGATTTGTGATTTTCAAAAAAAAACTTTTTTGTTTCATGACTTTTGTGTTTTAGTTTATTTTTTATTTTTTTGAGAACGCACATGTATGTAATGATGCGCTGAGGTAAAAGAATCGTTTAGTTTTTGTTATAATTTGCAGCGGTTGACGATGATGTGATGTAAAAGTGCTACTCAATAAATTTTTATTTTTTTTGGTGAAGGGTTTGAAAATAAAGATAAAATTTTTGAAACCTCAAAAATACTTTTCGGCAAATTTTATGGTTCGTTAAGATTTTTGATTCTTTTGTTTATTGCTCAACAACATTTATCGCAAAATTATATGTTGACAAATTGAAAAAAAAAATGATACATATATATCAAGAAACAATTACATAAATAGATCATCTCTTGCACACGTTTAGAGGGATATGATCATATTGCACAAAAAATAAGACTCCTGGTTTGTATTTGACTATACTGTCATATCTCAATTCAAATTTGAATTCTTTCAAAATATGAACAAATGTGTATTTCATGGCTTCAACTGCAAATCGCGTCCCGATACCTGCAAAAATAGAGTAAAACAATGTTGATTTACTTGTAAATTTTATTCATAATAAGGGGGCATGCTGAATTGAATACAATATGGGGATATATTAAACTGCTCACAGTTGCGTGGTCCAGTTCCGAAGGTCATGAATGCATATGGATTAATCCTGCTTTTATTTTCTGGCATAAATCGTTCAGGATTGAACTTTTCAGGGTCTGGAAACTCTGTTGGATTCCTGTGCAAAGGGTTGTAAATGTTATTTTAAATAGTGAAAAACATACATTGAAAGCTGCACACAATTCTGCACTTTAGTGTTGTAAAAGTCAGTTTTTTCCTTCCTCTCAGATATATTTTAGTCCGTAACCGGAACCGAAATTTTGGTTTTCACAAGGGAAAATGAACAGACGCATAATATACATCTTAAAAACGTTTGGAATAAAAAAATAAAACCATCTGCGCTTAAATTTATGGGAGTTATGTTCAAAGAAAATGAAATGACTGCGATAAGGACAATAGTTTATCTGATTGTTGGATTCCTGTGCAAAGGGTTGTAAATGTTATTTTAAATAGTGAAAAACATACATTGAAAGCTGCACACAATTCTGCACTTTAGTGTTGTAAAAGTCAGTTTTTTAGTTCCTCTCAGATATATTTTAGTCCGTAACCGGAACCGAAATTTTGGTTTTCACAAGGGAAAATGAACAGAAAAAATAAAAAAACCATCTGCGCTTAAATTTATGGGAGTTATGTTCAAAGAAAATGAAATGACTGCGATAAGGACAATAGTTTATCTGAGAGGACAAAATAAACTGATTTTTACAAGACTGAAGTGCAAAAGTGTTGTTGCTTTCAATGTATGTATTTCACTATTTTTTTACACATTTGCAATTACTTTTTGTCGCAGTGCCTCGCATTTCTGCGTTATTTTTATATTTTGGTAAAACCGAAACCGATTTTTATCGGTTTTCGGTTAACCAGAACAGAACCATAACCGAAACCGGCCAAAATATTTAACCGAAACTGCGGCAACTGTACCTGTGAACTGCCCATGCAGGTATCATGATCATTGTTCCTTTTGCGATTTTCAAGTCGCCGTGTTGCCAATCCTTGGTGCACATGCGTTCAGGTCTAATGAAAGGTGGGACCAATCTCATAGTTTCATACAAGCATGCATGTAAATAAGACAATTCACCCAAGTTCTCGAATGGGATTTCGCCGTTGTGACTCTCAAGAAACGCATCAATTTCTTCCTGGATCTTTTCTTGAATTTCGGGATGCTTTGCAATATAATAAGATAACATTGTGGAGATTGTCTTCATTGCGTCATAGCCAGCAAGAATGAAATTAAAAGCTTGCGCAACTATAGTTGTTTGTGTTATCCCGAGTCGCTTAAATTCAGGTGTGCTTATTTTGTTGATCATTTCATTCAAAATATCTGCAAAATCATTATTCTTGTTACCGCTGGCACGTCGTTCAGAAAGGACATTTCGGAATGTAGCACCAACTTTGTTTATCGAGTCGATGTCAAGAGTTGGGGCAAGACGAGTCAAAAATGGAAAAGTGACTGTAAAATATTAATTAGTTAATTCAAGGCAAACTATAAACTTCAAGCATGAAATCAATTGCGTTATTTGAATGAAAATGATTACATGTCAAGGTGTACAAAAGGTTAAACTCGGCATCCTGGCCGGATATATCCTTGAACATTTTCAAAACGTCATTGTTTGGATTAAGATTATCTTCAATTTTTATACCCATCGCTGCCCGACAACTTAAGTCCATGAAAAGGGCCTCGAATTTTCTGAATCATAATTAATTAAAGAATTCACTAAACATTTTTTAAACAATGAAATTTTTGATTTTGTCAGTTTGATTTAAAAAAAAATTACCGGTCAATGTCGATTTTCAAAAAACCATTATCCTTCTCGAAATTACAATCTGCCCGAAGTGAGGTACATAAATCCGTAATCGCACCCTTCATTGACTCACTCATCAATTTTATTTTACCCATCGTAAAGAATGGAGTCATTGGAGTTCGAATAGCCTTCCACTTATTGTCTGTGAGTTGAGTAGTACAACATACCCATTAAATTTTTTTCAAACATACTTCAGCATACAAGCTTTCAGTATCATAAACTAATAACTGGGTGTTTTTTTAAACAAATCTTTAATCTAATTACATGGTAAGAAATCCATCATTTCATTAACTTGTTCATCTCCCAAATCAATGGCCCTCCTATCTCGAAAATGGTCCGAGTCTTTCACAAGAATCAATCTAATGAGTTCGGGATCACAAATGTAAACAACGGGCTTTCTGCCCTCGTACACCTTCATAGAACATTAAAATTCACGTGATTTTTAAATTTTACTAGGGAGCTGAATCAATCAAAGGATACATAAATAGATGAGTTGATGTTTGTCAACTTACCCCATAAACACTTCCATATTTCTGATACCGTATCACATCCTCTAAATGCTGGATTTTAAGGTGAAGATCGGGGTTACTTCCTAGAAGAAATGATGGTTTCAAAACAGGAATATTCATTTTCTCTAATGTTCCGTAATTCCATCTTGCATAAATTACAAGAAGGGAAATCACAAAAACAACTAATCCCAAAAGTATTACGATCATTTTTGCAATGTAACGTGCATCGGTGTGCGTGAACTTTTGTAATGAATATGAGCGTCTCCCGGCACCCGGCGTCAACTATAATCTAGGAGGAGTGCAGTTTTGTGATGGATTATCATTGCACTACAGGCGTCAACGTGTATATAATTACAAATTGACAACGCGACAGATAATCATGAATCAATATTCATGGTCATGGGGGAAAAGTACTCTGGATACAGGCAAAGTACGATAAAGCAAAGTCTTCAAACCATAGTCACATCCAACAGATTAAATATGTCATTAAATATGAAAAGTAGCACCTGCTAATTTATTTATATGCTAGTTGAGACCCAACCTCATATGGACATGTTCCCAATAAATTAGGTAGCCACACTAAATTATAAATATTGATAAATGATGCAATGATTGAGTTCAACTATAATCTAGGAGGAGTGCAGTTTTGTGATGGATTATCATTGCACTACAGGCGTCAACGTGTATAATTACAAATTGACAACACGTGACGCAGATAATCATGAATGAATATTCATGGTCATGGGGGAAAAGTACTTTGGATACAGGCAAAGTACGATAAAGCAAAGTCTTCAAACCATAGTCACATCCAACAGATTAAATATGTCATTTAATGAAGCACCTGCTAATTTATTTATATGCTAGTTGAGATACAACCTCATATGGACATGTTCCCAATAAATTAGGTAGCCACACTAAATTATAAATATTGATAAATGATGCAATGATTGAGTACTACATGGTCATCATCATAATATTATTTTCATTGCACTCATTTTCTTTATTAAATATTTTTAGTCACTTCATTCTATATAACAATAATTATTATTTCGACTGGTTGACACTTACAAATACACATTTGGCTATGAGGTCTCATCAGTTCCTCATATGACAGGACAATGACAATCATCGCTTTTTTATCTGCTTATTGAGTATTAAATTCTTGCTTAGACCACATTTATACTACCATGTCGCTGCGTTGAATAATGACTTATAACATGTGGCAGTTCCTATATCTTTTTACATACAAAAAATACTATACATACATATAACAAGATATAATTGTAGTATATAGAACGTTAACCATAAAAAACATATATATGTACGTATATATATATATATAGGTAGGTACGATAAGATAAGGTGCCAGGATAGAAGTTTGAAGTGTTTTTAAACAATATACATTGCTCTAGATAAATATAACACAAGTATGAAGAGGTAAAGCTGAGATTCTTTTGTACAGAGTGATTGTCAGAATGCTATTTACAATTTCCATAAACATAATAATAATAATAATACGGGCTCTTTACAACCTTTTGTATATATTGACTAGGTAGTGTAGTTCTTTTTTCTCGCCCTGATTAAATAAATTAAAGCGGCAACGGCTATTATGAGAAGTCCTAGTATAATTCCACCCCAGGAGCTTGCTTGAGCGATGAATTTGGGCTTGAGTACTTTTCCTCGTAACCTCTCTGCTCCAGCTTCCGGCATTTCCATTGACTGTAATATGAAATTTATGTGATTGAAGTAAAGTCTATTTGAGATTTTGAGACTTGATATTGTATTTATTACAGCTTGATAGAATTCTTTTTACCTCATCCATCCAAAAGACGGGCAAAAGCATTTTTGGAAGCTTTCGCAGCGACTTTAGAAACTTGAAAGGTTTCATTTCAACATTGATTTGAATACGCTTGGCTGCCTTTAATAAAAGACCAGTATTCTGTAAAAAAAAATCAAATATATACAAAGTTCATTACTTAGAACGTAGCCAAATATGTAAGTGTGATTGACCATGATGGTCAAATAGTATAAGTATGCGTACAGGCTCAAGTTCAACAAAAGTTTCGTGAAGACTTCTGTCAGGATAAAGTCCTTCAGTCTTGTTTAAATATTCCAGCGAGCCGTCCAAAAAGTGAGGCAAGGACACTACTATTGGGCTACCTAAAATGAAAACAAAATCATGCGTCAGAAAAAACATTTTCATTGTATGTTGTTCATGTTGGAATTTTAACGAAATGTTTGAGTAAATATGCTTTACCCTTTTTGCAAGCATTCAATTGATAGGCACCAGTCTTGGGGCAATTGTCAAATCTTGTTCCTGGCTGTGTGCAATAGCACATATTGTCTCGGTTAAAAACGGGGTCTTCCAATATCCGTTCATCAACTATAAATTTATAGCTCGGAATCCCATGAACCTCTGAATCTTGCTCGTATAGTAGTCTTAATGATCGACATAGATCAGATGAAAACATGTCTAATTTCCTGTCAGT
>JAHZNC010005835.1:0-10820 GCA_027744095.1 Zhuqinia jingwanae | reverse complement strand
TATCCACTTATTCACCTGCTCGAACGTGAGTAAACCAGCATGACATGCGAAAAGATGGAAGGAGGAAGGCTGCATATTATTCAACCGAGAACTAGATTACCTAGATACTTTGCTCCTTCTACCAACAACATTAACATCATCATCATCACCACCACATTATATCACACAACCAAAGTCATAGACCGCATTTCACCTTAAAATATTCAAACAAAAAAAAAGTTCACAATTTTTCACCAGTGCAGAATTGTGGATTGTGGAATTCATGGATAGCTAACATAATAAACATAGACGCATACGACTTTGCATCATCCCAGAGACACGACTCTCATGCAACTTTCAGAGCTCGATTCTCTTTTTTCTTCAAAAATTCTGCTTGACTTCATAGTTATCAAGTTTGCCGTGTTCAACACCATCACTTGTGCGACTCAAGCAAGTCATGGAAAAATTATGTTCTTGTCTCTATCTCTCAACTAAACATAATAACAGGACATGTTTGCTTTTTTGTCTTGTGTTAGTGTGTGTGTGTGTGTGTGAAGAAAAAGACAACATAACATGAAACAAGGCAAATATAAAACATTTAAAAAAATAATTGCAGCGTGATGATGATGATGTTTTCTTTATCGCCGTATCATCGCAATTCTCATCTTCATCATCATCTTCATCACCAACATATATAGCCAACATCCTCGAAAAAAAAGCGAACAAGAAACCCATCCATCAACCACTTCATATTTTTTCTTAGATATATTTTTGTTTATTCATCAGCAGTAGATTATTCAATCCACATCTACTTCATCCATCTAAATCCATCATCATCATCATCGGCGTCGTCCGTAATTTTATTTTTGCTATTCTAGGCAAAAATACATTCATTTCATGCCACTCATTACCATCCTCGTAGTAATAACTAATTAGTTGCTTCTTCGTTGAAGAGAGCACACGCACAAAAGCAGGCATGTATACATCCATGGAAAATATGATGATGATGATGATGATAATGATGATGAGGATGACGAGGAGAGCCTCTTATCACCATATAGCTGCTTAATAGAGTCCCACCAACAAATAAGATTGTGGCTTGGCCGTGTACACTAATTATCACAAGCACAAGCGCTCCATTATATTCTCTTAATGTATTTTCTTGCAAATTATGTATGCATTGCATATTATTTTTATTACTACATTTAGAGTCCAACAAGAGTTATTATACAACTCAGCAATTTATCTATTATTTTTATTGTTATTACTACTGCCATTTTTATGATTCTTTATAGAGAAATAATACGGGAATGACTTGCACACTTTAAAAAGTAATATAAAATATCAAATCTTGCTGCTCACTGAATGGATCACAAACGCAGACTGCTGCTGCTGCTTCGGTGCATTGCGGGTTCTATCTTTGTCCCTCTCCCTCTCTCTCTCGTTTCTATTTCTTTTCTTCTTCATGGGCTCATTATAAATTATACGCCTTCATATTTAAATGACTTTGAGTTCTCCTCATTATTAGGAAACAACTTTTTTCGCACGAAACTAGCAAATCAATTTTATTGCTTGTGTTAGTTAGTGCAACAACAGCAGCAAACATAATTGTTAAGTTTGATGAGGATGCATGATGTGATGGCCGTTGGCTTGCTTTCTTTATGTGACTTGTGATATTTGTCATGGGAGTTTGACCGTGGCTACAAGCAAAAAAAGGTAAGCGAAGCGAGTAAATAAGTCAAGTCAAACAAACCAGAGAAGAAAAAAAGTCGAACAAGTTGGCAAAGCCGCTCTATGCGGATTGTGATACCGTGAATGAGCAGTTTGAGGGTATACCTAAGTAGGCATAAATTGGCACTGATTTTTTGTGTACTCTCAAAGTCCAGTCGGCTTTGCAGCACACACAGCCGCTTCTCTGAAAGAAGCTCTCTAGTAATATTAACGATGACGACAAACTACACAACTCCTCCGGTGAGCCAGCAAGTCTAGCAATACTCAACTCCTTTTTGCTGCTGTGAAGGTAGTGAGAGAGAGAGAGAAGAGAGAATCTATTGTTGTTGCTCTTGACTTAGCGATCATAATAATCCTGATCATCATTATCTTGAGAGTAGCAGTCGTGTTTTTTTGTCAGTCCAGAAGGCTTAAAAGAAAGAAAAAAAGTGATTGCCTGGAGCGACAAGCAAAATAAATAAAAAATAAGGCAGGGCAGTATAAAGTACTAATGTAACTGACGCTGCTGTATGTATATATGCAAATGTGAGTACTACTACAAGGCTGGTGGCATGGGGTGAGATAAAAAACACATGCTTAACATAATTTATACATGCATACCATGTGTTTCATAAATGCTAAACGTTCAAAAAAAAATTGGTTGTGAAGAAAATGGTCACCATGATTTACGGCTACAAGGTTGTCTATTGCTGTGTTTTTTTGCAGTAATTTGAAATTGCCCTTGTCCTTCTTGTTGCTCAGCTGCCGTTTATTTATTTGTTTTCCTGTTTTTATGCAAAACGGTTCGGAGGAACATGTCATGAAGTCAATCTGATAAATAAAAAACCTCTTTGAAAGTTGTAGTGAATAAAATAAATCGTGTTTTCCCCCTCTTTTTCTACACGACACAACTATTCATGTTTTCTGGTCCAATCGTGTTTTTAAAAAATTGTCACATTTTATATACAAATTTCATTATTATTATTAAGCCTTAAAAAATAATATAAAGAAGAGTTTTATTTTGAATTTCTTACAAAGTTGAAATGAATGTCCGTCAGCATTTATGAATTTAATTATGTAAACGTGTCATAACACAGTCATGTCATAAAACTTAAAATTGATATATGGCATATATGTATCATCCATCGTATTGCTGCTGCGCTGGTGGATGACGGATGACGATGACGATTATTACAATGATGATTGACACGTGAAACTTGTATCTATTAGATTTACTGGCAGTAATTTTAAAAGGGATGGGAGTGTTCTGTGTGTATCTGTGTGTGTTATATATGATGGTGATAGTGATGATGATGATGATGTGGTTTATTGGTTTGGATATGGTTGTTAAGGAGTTACGAGTTACTATAGGCCTAGGCTGCTTCGTTCATGGGATTGACAGATGACAGTAGGATTACATGCTGCCTTGTTGGTGGGTTTGTTCCCCCTGCGCACATGTAACATTACTATTATGCAATGCAGTACCAACCTAATTCATTTTTAATCAGAGAGCTCTGTGTAGTTCAGTATATACCAAGTTCACAACCAAACTTTGTTTAAAAAATATATTTTCTTTCTTTCTTCTTGTCTTTTTGAACTTCATTTAAAACCCAAATCCAAGTATAAAAAAATAATAACATATACCGAGTCCACTCACAAAACAATCATCAGTTTAGCAGCACGCAACATGAATATTATTGGGTATATGTAATAATTTTCTGTCGCCATAATACGTACGATATATTTGTTTTATTCTTGGAAATCATAAATATTTAAACAGAACTTAAATGGACATACCTCCGGAAAAAAACTATCGTCTTTTTTTGTTTGTGTTTATTTGTACAAGAAAAAAGAGAAAAATGTCGCGATATATTGCTATCATTTGTATTTGTATTGCATAACCTGTACAGTATTAACATTATGTGATGTATGTAGTAATGTATATAGGTAAGCTACGTATGTACGCATTGATTCTTAAAAGTGGGATGGTCTATTCTGCTTGTGGCCGAAAAAGTAAAGAGGGCTCACAGACAAGCCCAGCCAACAGAATCAATATTTATCCTTACAGAGAATTTTTTTTTTTTTTGAATATATGTTCAATGACTTGTGATATGGTTAATAAGAAGAGATAAAGATAAAACAATATCAATATTAAGCATACAATACCAAATCAAATTCATTCATCTCGACACTACTATAACAAAGTATTAATATGGTGTGATGATGTGAAATGTACAATATTGGCCAAAACAATAAGCATAGAATACAATCATATGTGTATAATATCTGTAATTCGATGTAGCAAGTGCATCACTGCGAGCGCTGACACCATCATCACGAAAACAAAACCGAGAATGAAATGAGCAAACGTGCGCAATCAAATAAATTGTGGTGGTTGTGGTGTAACCTGTAAACTCCTTCTGATAACATCCTCCTCCCTCCAAATAATTCTCATTTGTTTCACCCATCCAATTCATTATTATTAGTTGTCACTTCTTTTTTCAGACGTCTGCACGGAAATGGAAGAAAAAATAGGACTAAAATAGTTCGTATAAAACATTGTCATATTGCAACCAATCGACATACATGCATATTTAGGAACTGAGAGAAGAATACCTACGTGTTTACTACAAATAAGGAGGATATGGGAAGAATTTTGCTGAAAAGCAATATATTAGTAACCGATGGATATCATATTGATCATTGGTGCCTGTGTAAAAATATATATATAAAAAAAATTATATCCGTGTCGGTTAGCCTGCACGCACAAACAGATAATCCAATAAATGACTGACATATAACGTAATCTTTAATAAATTCTGTATTATGCGGTTTGCACCAAAACAAAAAAAATATGTGAAGTTGAATGCGCATTGCAGCAGATCTTGCAGCCATTCATTCGCATGAAAAACCATAGTATTTGTCTCAGACAATAAATGATTGACGAATTATGTTACAGCTTGGATAAATGTGATATGATATAGAATACATGACATTTTATACTGCAAGCATACACACGTTTTGATTTTGTGTACTAAATTAAAGAGAAACATCCACCGTAATAGATATCCCAATTTTCCAAATCTACACACAACGAAAAAAAATGAGTGTTTTGATTTTTCGTGAAATAAATTGGGTAGGGTGGAATGTGTATATACAGTATAGATTACAGATATATGCATTAAGTCTTTTTTTATCATCCCAATTATTAGCCATTCTGACGATGATAAAGTATCTCAGAACAGGTAAAAATATAATTTTGTAATTTGGAGTTCCAGCCTTGAGACAATTGCTATAGGTGTATGTATATATATATATAAAATATATAGTTAGTACGCACATGTTTACCATATCGCCACCTGCCAAATTGAAAGAGCAATAAAAAAAGTATACAAAATACCGGGATAAAACATTATGATTATTTATCCCTTCTGATGATTTCCTATAATAATATCAGTATCACGAACAGCCAATGTTTGATTATTATCATGAATGATCGTGCTATGATAAAGGTGAAAGGGGTACACTGAAAGAAACAAGACAGGGTATTATTATTATTATTACCCTATCTATATATTAGCGGAGTTCAGGTTTCTACGCTCATTCCAATCCTCCAAGCTTTAATTTAGCTCAAATCTTTATCTCTCTCTATCCATAATAATATTTTATGCAATAATAATGCTGCGAGCCGGTATGCTAGCTAGGTATTAAGGTGAATATTTATAACAAGGAATGATGATGATATGATGATGGGCTATATGTACTTACGTGTAAGTAATATGAAGATGACATGAGATAATGGGATCAGATTGAAAATGGTGGTGATGTGATGATGTTGGCCATCATTTTAGCAACAAAAAAACACTTTTTCTGCCTTTTTTTATATACACTTTGAAATTTATAAAGTAAAATAAGCGCTCTGGATTAGTATGACTGAGTTTAGGTATTAAGTGAATATTTATAACAAGGAATGATGATGATATGATGATGGGATATATGTACTTACGTGTAAGTAATATGAAGATGACATGAGATAATGGGATCAGATTGAAAATGGTGGTGATGTGATGATGTTGGCCATCATTTTAGCAAAAAAAAACACTTTTTCTGCCTTTTTTTATATACACTTTGAAATTTATAAAGTAAAATAAGCGCTCTGGATTAGTATGACTGAGTGAGTATTAAGACCAGTGGTATCACAATCACACCGGTATCACAGGATAACAAAAAATGGCATGAATGTAAGAATCTATCTATCATGTGCAGTAAAATTACTTTTGTTGGATTAATGGATAAACGGACATGCTAGCTTTGACATGAACAATGGACATAATAGATATAGATAGGTATATACACGAACAAGTCAAAGCCATAACAAAATATTCAGATTTTTGTCTTCTTTTTTTTCGCTCCTCATCATCAGTTTTCGTGATGTCCGTAACCATCATGATTATCACGTCATCCAATATCACATCATCATCATCATCATCACCGCCCGTATCATTTCTATTCAAACTGACATTATGAGTGTCTTGTCTCCAAAATATATGCATATACATATATTATAAAGGTATGTATGTATATGTAAAATAAACTTCATTTTCTAATCCATATCAGCAATGTTAAGGTTCAAATTTATGGGATTAAAATGTGCTCATGGCACGGCGTGGCATCATCCTTAAACCTTCTGGATATTTAATTTTAATTTACCAACAACAATTCTTAGTATACCTATCACCACCACATTGCCACCAGCAGCAGCAGCACACCCCATCCCATTTATGCTACCCAATTTTACAAAATTCAATATGACATCATCACCATCATCTTGTACGTATGTCAGTCTGCACGTCTGTTTGTGTTTTTTTATGCCCTGCGTTTTTTTGCTGCTTTGTATACAACCCCAATCCCAATCCAATTTTTAAGTTTTAGTCATGCTTGTAATTAATCGTATATCATGTTTTAAAATGACACAACAGGTATATTTTCTAGTCTAGTAATCTAATCTATAATTATAACTAAAATTCATATGCTTATTTTTCTAAAGTTGAAAAATTGCAAAATAATTATAATTATATGGTATAAATGTAGTCATAATTTTAATAATATTGATGAATGATGGATGATGTGATCATAATATATAATATTTGATAATAATTTGTGTGTCTGATCTTTATGTTCTTTTTTCTTCTTCTAATTTAATGCTACATTCAAAAATGGCAAATTGGCGCATCTACTACTACACCACCATGATCACCATCCACATCACCCTCTGCTTCACCATTTTGACTGGAATGAAGAAAATGGGCAGACTCACCAAAACGTTATAAATATAACATCACTAGTGTGTACTATATCACAACTCACACGTCACAAGACACGCTATATATATATCAGCATCAAAATATATAAATCAATCAATTTTCTTAATTTTCATTAATTTATTTTTGCAACGACCTTAATGTCACGTGAGAGAGTTA
Organism: Zhuqinia jingwanae; assembly: GCA_027744095.1. Lineage (NCBI taxonomy): Eukaryota > Metazoa > Arthropoda > Collembola > Entomobryomorpha > Paronellidae > Zhuqinia > Zhuqinia jingwanae. Next base: position 3,651 of record JAHZNC010005835.1, on the reverse strand, counting down.
AATCATGAATCACGACTTCTAGCGCTATGACAAGTGTTTTTCCCTTGGAAATACTTTGGTAATCAATCTTGCTGCTATCTACACTGCTGCTGCGGCTGTTGTTGTTGTTGTTGTTGTTGAGTTGAACAAAAAAAATCTAAGTGTTTTAAGTTGCAACAACAATAAAACATATCTCTCTCTTTACATTTTGTGCACGTTTTCCCTACCACCAAAAAAACTTTTTTCATCATCAACATCATCAAACCCTAACCAAAAACCAACCAAACTTTTCGTTCTTCATCTCCTTCTTCTCTGACCGTAAAACGCTAGGTAAATAGTACAAAAAAATATTGCCTATATATTTCTACGTAATGTTTGTCGGTGGCGTCTACTGCCATTGCTATTGCTACTACTACCGCTGGAGCCTTTAGTAGTCTCTCGTCGACTACTAAAAAAAACGCATTCCTGTTCCTTCCTTCTTCTTCGCATACGAATCACAATATTCAACACAATTGCCTTCTTCTTCTTCTTCTACTACTTTACTTTTTATTATTCCAAGCAAACAACAGAAAACTTCCACTTTACTCTACTTGGAACATACATATATATACATATACTTGAGTTAGCTCAGTAGTTAAGCTCAGTGCAACAAAAGGCAATAAGACTTTGTGCATTCGATTCTTGAGGTATATATACATAAAAGTAAATATATGTTTGTTTGGCAAAGTTGCTTGATTGAATTGGATCGATAAGAAAAAGAGGAGAGAAAAAAACATTAATGTTTGTTTGGTTGTACTAGGACATGATTCCTCTTTCTACAGCAAAAGCGACGACAACGAGCTACATTTTATTTTTTTTATGACACGACCACTTGCATGTATCAAGTCAAGTGAAAAGAAAAAGACGGTCTCATTTTCTCTACACTCTGAAGAAAACAAAAAGCGTAAGCACACACACACATACATAATATTATTATGTTTTGCACTAATAAAAATATGTGGTAGCAAGCAACGCAGCATTAGTTATTACTACAATTATTAACGCAAAAAAAAGCTAAAAATGTGTAATGCTGTGTAAAACTGGAAAATGTACAAATTCACGATCCTGGAGAAAATTATGCCTGTTCTTCATGAAAAAAAAAACAGAATGTATGTAACAATAACTTTTTAAAAAAATTATTTTTACATGGCCTTTTGAACTAAATAGTTGCTACCACCACAGTAGTAGTCATATAATGTGTTGTGCAACGCAAAAGTCAAGTCAAGTAAAAATTTACTCGTACTAATATTTCGTTATTATTGTTGTATAATTTGTGTGTATGCATGTATTTTTATGTATGTATGTACGTATATAAATATATCAACTACTGGAACTGCAGAAGACTCACCTCATTTAAGCTAGCTTACCAAAAATAAAAACATTTACGTGATGAAAAACGGGGATGCATCACCACCACAAAACCAACACCATAATTTCTTGATTCTGTCTAGCCTGACCTGACCAGACAGGCAAATACAGACTATAGAAGCTATAGTAGAGTAGACGATAAAAAAAAACAATTTCTCTTCTGACGGCAGAGTCCCTTGAGAAATTGCACATAAGAAGAAGAAGAAGAAGAAGAGCTATAAAATTACCTATATACTTTGTTGCCAGTAGTGTTTCAGAAAGGATTCCCTTGTGTATTTACTGCAGTAGTGTTTCCATTACAAATTATTATTACATTAGAGATGCATTCCAAGTCGAGTAAGTCATTGTACCTCTCCCTCCCTAATATTTATGATGGCTGATTGTTTTGAGTGAAAAAAAAAGAAAAGCTATTATTATTATATGCCATGCGGCTGTAAAATAATCATAAATGTTTTACGAACACACAAAACAAAGAAGTATATGTATCTTTTTTTTAGTAATTGCTGAAAAATAATATTATGTATACAAACTACATACATGCATACATACATACACACAAACACGTTTTCTCCTTTATTTTTCTTCTGAGATAAATCTATATAGTAGCATATAACATACAATGCATGTGTACATACTTCACAAACTAGCTAATAATAATAATACATAAATGCAAGGAAAACAGTAAAAAAAAATTGCTTGAATGAAAAACGTGCCATGTATTTTATTTTTGTTTAATTTTTTGTTATCGATGCCAAACACGGTGGTGACAAGAAAAATGTCGATATGATTATGACTATGACGCTACGTTGTCGTTGAAATGCATACAGTAATATAATATCGTATTATCATTATCTCCGTACTGACAACAAGTCATTATTATATTGCTGCTACTACTACTACTACTGGCGACTATTGACTAGCTCGTGCATAAATAATAATAACAATATTTTTTTCCCTAATGTGGATGTGGATAAATAAACAGAGATGTTAAACGAAAATCTTATGAAAAAAATTCAATAGTGTTCATTGTTTCCCTGTACCGCTGCGCTGCTGCGCTAGGATTGAGTTAATAGCATTTCATCTCAAAAATGTTCTGCCTTCTGTTCAAAGTCCTCTTTAAAAAAAAATTGTATGTCGATGACTTGGATTCGTCATTCAAGGCAGCCCAAACCAACCCAAAAAGAAAATCTCTGAAGCCGTAGAACATTATTTTCTCTCTATGTAGCGGAGAGAGAGGGCAGAGCATTATTATTGTACATACCTAGTCACATTCCATTTATTGATGACAAGGCAAAATGTCACAAAAGTCTTGCAAGAGAGAAACAAAAATATCTTGCCAACGTCAGCAAAACCGATTTATTATTTTTTTCTTAAAAGAAACAAAGTTAAATTCAATTCATGAACAGTGAGAACTGAAGAAATCTATATATAAATATACATACCACTGGAACGACAGATCAACGTCTTTTGTTTTAATAGCATTATATGTTTTTTTGTTATTTTTTTAAAACTTGATTAAAGGGGAAAAGTGTATGCTTACAGGCGTATTTCATAACTAAAGAAAGTTATGCAGCTCTGATTTTTTTCCTCTTCTCTGGTGACTGCTGTTGCTGCTGAAATAAATACTAAAACATTTCATGGATATTAGCCAATAACTACATAATTGACCAACTAATCTCATCATCTTCAAACTAGTAAAGTAGTAAAGAGGACCATCATTTTCATCATCATCATCATCGTCGTTAATAGAGACGATCATATTTTACTCAAGCACACAGGACCAAAAATGGACCAAATAAATGAACGGCTATTAACATCAAGCAAAAAAAAAGTTTAATAGTGAACCAAATTTTAACCAAGTTTTAAGCGTAAATTCATTTAGAAAGTGACATTTTTATTAAAAGAACAATAGGTACACAACAACAAATGGAGTACTGGGGCCGTAGTTAATTTAATTATTTTGTAGTAAACTTTCCACTAAATTTAATTCTATTGTACTAATCAAAACCAATCAACAAGAAAGCACTTTTTTACAAACAAACCTATATACTTTACTATACAAAATACATGTATACCTACCTACATTTTAATACTCATCTTATCTTGCTTCTTCTTGTTATTATATTGATCTAATAGTTTAGAACGAGAGAAATAAAAACTTACTCTACTCACAACACAACTCTGACACACTCCTTCAAAAAAAAGGTGTCAATTTACGCACACTACTTGTTCTTCTTCTTGCCTCCTCATCAACACCGTGTGATC
>JAHZNC010005834.1:0-16289 GCA_027744095.1 Zhuqinia jingwanae | reverse complement strand
GCAAAGCAGCGAGACAACTAGTAAGAGAAACACATTTATTATAAGATGATTATGCAATATCATGAGAGTGAGAATAAATGGAATTTTGCTGGATGACAGCCTGTTTCTTGCTACTTTTTTTTCTTGTAGAAAAAAAACATGCTTGTCCATTTTTATTTTATTTAAAAAAAAGAGAAGAAGAAGAAGTGCTACATGGTTTGGCTAGTCAACTCAACTCAACAGGACAAACCTGGGCTACCTGGTCATCGTCCATTAATGGCAAAAGAACAAGGAACGTGCAAAAGGTCAACTATATTTCACACCAGGTATTATTTTCCATTTTTTCCACTACTGATGATCGTGAAAATGAAAGTGAGACCTGAGAAGAGGAGTGAGAAGAGAATGCAGTAACATGAGCCTTTATAGTTTTGGGCTTGTGATGATGAGACAGCATATATTTTATTGTATGAGCCTCCTCCTGTTTTGTTTACCTTCTTTTTATGGTAGTTTATAACGATAACGAGAAAACTATAGAAAAGGGAACTTTTCTTAAAAAGTAATTTTGTGTCTTATCACGATTACCTATAATATTATTATTCTTTTGTGTAACCTAACACTATATTATGCACCAAGTGCACGAAGTGTAAAATAAGATGACAATTAAAAAAAACCAAAGAGAAAAGACAAGAGGGGAAACTTGATCCAGTCAAGGAGTGAGAGTCAAGTCACCAAAAATTGAAACTCATTATCATTCATCACCATAACCGTACATAGGTATATGCATACCTAATATTGCATGATATGTGTGATGATGAAGGTAAGCTCTGTGAGCTATAAGTTACACTTGACTTTATCTACTGTTTCTTTCATCTTCTGTTTTATTCGGAGAACCAAGATTTTTCCTTTGTTGTGACTAGAAAAAGAGAATAAAAAAAATTGAATGAGAGAATTAAATTAGCAAGAAAAAAGTGAACAATTTACTGTATTTTTACAAGGAGGAGGAGGAGGACAAAACAATAAAGTAACTTGAGTGGATCGCACACACAGGCCTCAAGACAGAAGAACATCTTTTGAATATTCAATTTCATTGACTAATTTACAGAGTATATAAACCCTTTTTGAACAAAATGGAATTAAACAATTGTATTAAAGTGAAATGAAGAATGGATTTTCAGGGAAAATTTATATGAGATATATTATGTGTATATTTTCTTTTACTACATAACAACTATGTAACTACTATATAGCAAATAGTATCTCTGCCTCACACAAACACCACATACCATACTACCAATATCGTTATTTATTTTAAAGAAAAGGTTTAAAAAAAATTCAAATGTGTTTTGTGTACTGTTTTGTTTTGTAACGATAATCATGATGATGATAAAGATGACGATGGGAAAGGATCGAAAGAAGAAAAATCGTAAAGTAAAGTGAAAGAAATTGAACACGTTCTCCTGTCATTCCCATTGGGGTTGGGCTTTGAGGTTTATGAGTGTTCTGGGGGATTGTCAGTTATCAGCAATAAAAACAAAAATGTTTTAACCTCAACAGCGCCTGACACCACAACAAATTTTTTTTTTTTTTTGAAAGATTCCCCTCTGCAATACCTTTCCCAGTATTCCTATTGAAGTGGGATGATAGCTGATGAAGTTAAAGTCAAAGTGGTCTAGCTGACATATTACCCTTTTATGTTTGTGGTGGTGTTTATAAGGCTTCTTACAAATCATATAGTCATATAAAACATGATGTAAAACAGTTGGTTTAAATACACTGACAATCTTTCGATTTTCCCTTTAAATATGATGGCCATGATCTAATGGAGTTGATGCGTAGAATGTTAATCAATTAAAAGATTAAGCAATTTTATTCTGGTTTTTTAACAAAAAAATATATGTGTAAGTAGAATCATGACTGGGATTGGCAAGCAAGTAAAGAACATATAACATCAACAGCAAAAAGAAGGCAGTTTTTTTTTCTATTTCATTGAAGATATTATTTTGCTGATGTTGCTGCTCTGCGTAATGTTTTTTTTTGCTTGGTTGCACATTTTATTTAATTGAAGTCAAGTCGGTCGAGAGTCAAGTCTTTCCGTTCGCGGTATCTTTTCATTAAGAAAGAAAAAAAAACGTGCGAAAATTCATAACTTATTGTAATGTTTTTTATGCTGTGTTGAGTTACAACCCGTTAAAACCCGCACCGCTTTTTGTACAAAAAGCAAAGCACAATCTTGTTCTTGTAATTTAGTCATTCACAAAATCACGAACAACAAATCAGATTTCCACATTCAAAGAATACCAACATGAAAGTTTATATTGAAAAATGTTTTTGTGTCATTTCTATTAAAATGCGGATAACTTGTTGTGTGGTAAGGAATTTGAAAACGTTCCCAACCATTTTTACACAAAACTTGTGGAATTCGTGAAACTTCTTTGTATCAAATTCCTTGTAATTTTTTTGCATCTTACTTGAGGGTTAATATGCATGTCATTATATAGCACAAAGGCATATAATAATCATAATTTTATGTTCTTTTTTTTGTTTACTATCCCTGCATCATCATCATCATTACAATCAGGCCGACAGCTTCTTAGCTCGTATTTAGGATCATCGTCGTCGTAATATTGTTTCATTTTCAACTGCTAAGTTATTACAAGGCCAATTATCATATCTTCATGATTAATTATCAATTATCACACAAAAACACCAAGAAGTCATCAATCTCTGTCTCAAGTTACTTTTGCTGTGTAGTACGCCATAAAATACGGTTTTTGTTGAAGTAGTAATCACATCCCAAGACTCATTTGACTCGCGACTGCGACTCCCCCAAGTCAGGTCAATACAGAGAGAGCGGGGACCGGAAAAAATAAATGGCAAATAGCGTACGCCCATCATATAATCAACCTTGTTCATATCTCTTCGAAACATCAAATTATAAACCGTCTTGTGTTCCTGTGTGTTTTCTTTTTTTTCCTCTTTGAATCCATTCATCTAAATGAACTGAAAAACATGATATATCCCATTAATGACGATGCAATATAAAAAAAACAAAGAGCTTTTTAATTCGATCCAAAGCGATCAAACCAACAACGACAACAGATGCAAGATGGCACATTTCCTCCTTTTTGTACACTATACGGAAAACATTCCCAATATTTTCTAGGTATAATAATAAGTTATAATAATAATAATAATAATAATAATGTGAACTGAAAATAAATTGGTTTAATGGAAAGCAATAAAAATTGCAGCAAAATACACACACTATATACTTATTACGATTTCCGAATTCCTACTTTACAGAGCAACAGCGATGATAGTAATAATCATCATCATAGTTGTTGTATGGATGGACAATAATTTGCAATAAAAATCAACATTGACTTTGGTTATTTTTTCTTGAAACTACTACCATGTACTTTTTGCTTCCTCTTCGCCTAGGACAGTAAAAAATCAACTATGTATGTATTAAGGTATTAAGTATCTCAACAGCACCAACTTTTTTTTTGAATTACCATTTTTACTAGCTATTATTTTACAGTCCAATTAGTGCTGTAAACCCATTAAACAACAGTAAAAAATAAAATATCTTGTCCTGTGTATGCTGCGCGTTGTAAACGCGTACACACTCGTCGTGAGACATGAGCTGCTTTCTCAGCGAAAAACATCAATATCCACTTTAAGTACTCAACGACTCAACCGAACGGCAAACCAGAGACGACAAAACAAGAACCTGACTGAAGAAAACCGAAGGAATTAAATACCCACCACCACCACTACCAACCAACGTCACCCATCATCATCCCCAGCTGCAGGAATGCCACAAAAATAAAGCGTAACAAAAATGAAAAACAACCAATGTCAAACTAAGCCGTGTCATGAAGACGGATATTTCAACAATATTTGCTTACAGCCGTTTCTTCATTTACAATAAAACAAGCTCTAGTTTCAATTTGCGAATTGCTTCTTCCTCGGCTTGTTATAGTTAACGAAGAAAATATACAGAGAGATTTTTTTTTCTAGAAAGAAAAAAAAGAAAGTAGACGTGACATTTACTATACCAGCAAAAGGTAATAAACTGTCAAAAGTAGACTTTATATCGGTCTATAACGAGAACATGGACATCAAAGCAGTGTTGTATAAAGTGAAATAATATATTATTTACAATAATGTGGATCTTTAAACTTGAAAGAGGCTTATTATATTTCATTTTAAAAGCTAATAACATAACAATGCTAATAAAATTAAAATTAAATCAATATAAGTAAGCACACATAGTAATCAAATCACAATTGTATTCAAAAACATACTACGTGCATATAGACATATAATATGTTATATTATACCCAATAATAATTGGAAAACCCAATAATAATATATAATACGACAGCAACAATAATAATTTTTTATCGTGAATAATCTTCAACTACATCTCTCTCTCCCATCACACCAACCACCACACAAGGTAATAAAAGCGGATTTGGGTTGGGCTGGGCATGGGCAGAGTTGGGTGGCAAGATAAATTACCAGAAAAAAATATCCACAGTAATAATAATACTACTATAAAGCAATCATATACATATAAAATGGCTGGTAAATATTACGATGATGCGATAATAATGAGCGGATAATGTTGTATATAACTATCCATCTTTTCTAGTCTACCACACGGCTGTCCTATTATTTTCAATTTTTGCTGTGACATTGTTTGCAGCAATGAAAAATATATGGTTTATAATGATATAAAACAGAGCATAATAGAGGAGACAAACGTTATAATCAACAATCTGTTTCGCTCTGGTAAATTTCAAAAAAGGATTTTTGTGTGTGATATCCTCATTCTGGCTATATATGACAATGACTATATGATGCTTTAATAATCTCATGAAAAAATCTATGTATTCACTTAACCATGTTTGTTGGTGTTACATGACATGGATATCCTTTTTCCATCACCAGTACAACTTCACTATAGTTCCTATAAGTTCTTTTCTCTTATTTTAACTGTTGCCGTGGTATATTAAATTCATATTGAATATATGCTGATGTATGTATTTCCCTACATTTCCTACAACTTATTTGACGACATGGCTTCATCCCACCATATCCTCATCACCAAAAAATTGCAAGTACATCGATGTGACAAGAAGATGCGCATACTCCAAATAGTACAACTACAAAAACATTTAAAAAAACGTACATAACATGCACCCCAAAGATAAGTATCTACTAGGCGGCCTATTAAATTTACCATTTTAAAAAGTCTATATCATATATCCTTTTAAAAATACAATGCAACAACAGTAATAAGAATCACAAGTTAAAAAAAAATACAACAAAAAGCCATTCGGGGAAATATGAACAAAGTCAGAACAAAAATCCACGTTAGCTAAAACCATCTCTTTTAAAGCCAAAACCTTCACATGTCATGTTGAGCTAACTTGTGTTACACAGTCAGGGTTTCTTTTGTCTATTTTATTCAAGAAGAAAGAACAGCATAAGGCATATCATATATGTACCTACTAATAATAATACAGTAGAACATTATTGTCATCTGCGATTTCTATTATGAATGGACTGATTTGCTTCTGCTCTGGTTTTTAATAGAGTTCTCGGTAACCAACGTTTCACACAAGTTGCACAAAACAATAAACCTACTAAACAAAATCTAAAAACAAGCAAACAGAATCAGAACAACAAATAGTATTTTAAAAAAATGAACAACGACAATTTATACCATCATCCCTATTTATCACTCATTCTTTCATTTTGTTTGAATGAAGTCCCTCATTTTTTTACGACGCGGTGGTAGTAGGCGGCGGTGGCAACTGATCGTGAAAATGCGCCAACAACATTCAATATTAACTTATAAAAATTGTAAACATACATTATGCATGAATGAATGCGTCGTCGTGCCGGATTTCGCTCGTCGCATGTAATGTTACAAAAAAAACTTTTCATGCACGTTCCTTTTGTACCATGATATCATCATGATAGGTAATGATAATGGTTGGTTAATCCTTTTTTTAAATTGCTACAATTGCAACGACCATTATATACCTGTTACAGTTCTTTAACAATTATTACAAGTTATAAAGCTCGTATATACTACAACATATGAACGATAATGAATTCGTTCTGATTGTGATTGAAACTGGTCTCGTAAGTTATTTTAAATTTTTTTTTAAAAATATAATGAACGTTATTAAAATTCATAAAAAAAATGAAGCACGACAATTTGAGTAAAAAGCATGCAGGTAATCACGGACAGAGTTAGAGTTGCAGCTAGATAGTTTGCGTAGTAGCAACATAATATGCCCACAAGAAGATATTAATAATAAATAATTGACATCCCCAGCCCACTAGGCACAAAAGCGTTTTTTTTTAAATTGGTGTATGTGTGTGTGTGTATGTTTGTGTTAAAACAACTCATGCTGATTGTTGTACTATTGTTGCAGTTTACTGTTACCGTTTATGGGGGATGTCGTCAAACAATATAGAGGAACTAACGTACGCATTTTCAATTTTCATGTTTGAGACCTGCTGCTGCTGGTTGTAGTATTGACGTTGACGATTCGAACGCGGACATGATGAAGAACGAACGCCATTAACCAAAAAGTCATTTGGTGACGTCTGTCGTTTGCATTCGTTTGTTCATCGACATTATCTTGTGATTTTTAGCTTGTTCCACTAACCAAAAGCTACATACATACACACATTTCAAACTGTAATAATAATAATTATTAGTACTCCTGCTCCTGTTTTTTTAGTGAGTGAAGGGGATATCGAGCAGAGACGCGTCAATATACTATGTTATGTATATAGTCTACCGACAATCGACCTTAAATTGTTTAAAAATCCCTGCATGGCATGCACTGCACATGCGTATCCAATAACGTTGAAGCAAGCCATAAATGAGGATAAGTTACAAGAAAAAATTATTGCTGATTTTTTTTTGTACAAACCTATTCTGTTTGTATAAAGCGTGTAGATTATCTGACTTGACTACTGTATTACTTGCTCTTCTGTACATTAATATCAGTCAAAAAATCTTTTATAAAAAAAAGGACAGGCGATACTGGTCGCTGGTTTTCTCTCTTGTATCTGGTGTGGTAAGGTAACAGTAGGATGAGATAAGTGATTAGAAAATGGAGGAAAAATCAAGTTAAAGAATGCTGTTCTTTTTTTAAATTACATGCAGTAAAATTTTAAATACACCCAAGTTGAATACACATATAGGTAGGTATATTGATTTTACAAGTCATGTCACACAACCACCAACAACACACAGAAGTGATTGTTTGCATTTTCACCAGTGAAGTCAGCTACTATAAAGCAGCCAAAAAGAAGATAAAGTTATTGCTTATTATTATTTTTTATTGTTTCAAAAAAAAAAATTCAATTGTCGGGTGTACACAATAAAGCCATTTATTTCTTCTGCTCTGAGAGAGAAAATGCTTGTTGTTCTTGTGTGTAGATGATATATACATAATACATGCAAATTTAAAAGGAGATAAGGACAATATATTTTAAAGTTAGGAACAGGGCCGACAGGAGAGCGAGATACATGAAGTGCATAAAAGGGTTGAAAGATTTGACAAAGGGAATCAAATGAATCAGTAATTGACGCTGATAACAACTAGTTAACCAGGTTTATTCTAACAAAATCTTTAACCTAAAAATGCAATATTCAACTATAAAGCATATGTATATTACATGCATGCATAGTTAAACCAAATACGACGTGAATGAATGCAGCCATCATCATCATCGTCATCATAATCATCTCGGTAGGAAAAGAGACTTGTCTACTTGACAGTCTGAGCATATCTCATCTTTTGTGTAGCTGATTATGTATATTGGTATTTCCAACTACTACTGTGCCTGTTCTGCACTGAATTTCTACAGATGGCTACTGAATTTTTGTGCATGTCATGTCAACTTATCGTCACTTCTTCCTCAATCAAATGATTTTGATCATCATGTTCCTATCTACTTTTGAATAGAAATGAAATTGTTCGAAAAGCAAAAGGCACAAAAAAAGGATCATGATAATAATGATGGCCTTGATGTGAGTGATTCTCAATTCATATTACGCATCATTAATCATGAGACTGGTTAATTCTTCAAATCAAAAGAGTATAATTTTTAAGAACTGGCAAACAAAATAAAATATACAACCCAGCCACCACCACCACTATATCTGCCTTTATTACAGGGTTGTTTGACAACCAGCCTTCTGTATGTAAGTAAGCTGGTTTAATAACTATGTTTTAGTAGCAAAAAGGTTGGCTTTTCCTCTTGTACTGTTGACTAAAAAAGAAAGATAGCTTTTTTCTTTTTTTTCTGCGAATTATTGAGCTACTTTAAAAACAATGCACAGTAACGTTTTAATGCCTACGTAACTTATATCTCTCCCGTAGTAGTTTGGTTAAAGGATAATACAATGTGATACACATGCATATAAAATATCGTTGTAGTAGTCGAGTGTTGTAATAAATAAATAAATAACTTCTTGAATAAAGAACTGCCACAGAGAAAAATATATATATTATATTTTTTTAAAGAAAAAAAAAGAAGATACATGGAGATCGATCCTTACCGAGGAATCCTGTTTTTCTGGTTTGGCTCCATTTTGAAGAAGGAGTTTGACGATATTGAGATGGCCTGCGGCAGACGCCAGTTGCACAGGAGTACAGCCAGCCTATTATTCAGTTTTTGCAACATATCATATAATACGAAATGACGATTTATAATAGAAGAAAGGCACACACACATATACACAAATAAACGGGAGGAAAGAAATTTTTTTTACATTTCACATGGTTTTTACACAAACAATAATTTTTTACCCGAATGATTCAACCATGTTTTTACGCACACACATATAATACACGGTTATCATCATATCATAATCATCATCACATTTTAGATTTCACGGGGACGGAATACATAAAAAAGGACAAAATAATATTTTATGTTAACAAAAAAGATTTTTTTTTAAAGAACCAAAAAACATAATGATAATCACCAATAAAACACAAACCGCCACCGTTATGTATATTGTGTTGTTGTGTTGAGGTTAACAATGGGTAGTTTTTTTAGTGGTCAAGATGAAGATGATTTGGTTTTCATATGGTTCACATGTACATAAAAGAACCAGTAGTTGATTTCCAGAGCCCGTTGTATTGTTGTAGTAAAAAATATCCATAATAATGAAGTAATAATTTTCACAAAAACAGTTGAAAATGCAATAATAACAGTATAGTTCACCACACAGAAACACAAAAAAACAGGTGAATTCATCATGAAATTTCATCAGTAGCCAAGCCACATAGTTTACACGACATGCCAAGTAGTTGAGATGTTGATGTTGACGATTCAATTCAATTATTCATGTTTCAAATCCGTCAATAAACATACCAAACGAACAAGATGAAAATATTTCGTGTAAATGTTTATGTTTATGATGATCATGACAAGGTTGCAGGGTACATGTAAAAATCCATCCCACGACGAGAAAAGTCAAGATGACCCGATAATGATGTGATGATTACCACGAAACAATATAATAATTTTTGTGTGATGGTTTGAAAATGAGCATCCCCGTTGTTTTTTGTTGGTTGTTGAAGTGAAATGGTGGTCAAGTTGCAAATATATAATCAGGCAAAAACAACAACAAGCCATACAGTAAAAAAAATCAACAGGTAGCAAATAATAATAATGATCGTATAACACCATCCCAGCAAGATGAGAAAAGAAGGAAGATCCGTCCATCCATCCGAGAGGGAGATAGAGAACCAGAAAAAAAAAATCAAAACAAAACAAAAAATGTTAATGATATGGTTTTGCAAAACTCAAACATAAGTACATACACAAATACTCAAGTCAAACATTTTGTAAATATACATAAAAAATACAGAGAGAAAGAGAGAGATGATTTCATGAAAATGATATGATATAACAGCGAGATTTTCCGCATAATCACGTATTGTAATAATTTCTACAATTTTATTGCTTTCCACACTCCCCATTTCACGGTGTGCATACATAAATACTTTTTAAATTGATTTGATAGCAGAACAAAAAATTACATAAATAAATACATTAGCAAATCAGGAATTCAAAGAAAACATTAAAGGAAAGGTGATGAAATTGGAAAAAAAGTTATAATGTGTGAAAAGATAGAAAAACCTGTAAAAGTTCATGTCAAATGTGCATGTTCCACTTTCCAAGCAAATTGATTTTTGCTACTGTGTTTTATTCATTTTTTTTAATTTAGGCGCTTTTGTTTTTGCTACTGAATTTACTATACGCTATTGAAATTTGAAGTGCTATTAATTTGAAATTTGTGCGCTCTTTTACTGATACTACGCTGCATTGTATGTATTATGTCGTCACGCAAAAGCCCGGTGAATATTCGAGTATGGAAGTCAACAATAATAATTCAAACATTCGCGCGCGCATNTCGTCACGCAAAAGCCCGGTGAATATTCGAGTATGGAAGTCAACAATAATAATTCAAACATTCGCGCGCGCATGAGTTTGTGCAAATTGACTTGTCATTTTTTCATTAAAAGTTTTAATGTATTATTCGAATCTTAATATAAAAGTTAAAACTTTTATTTTCGACAATGGCAAAAAAATTGATGGTTCTCGATGATTTTCAAATTCTCAAAATGTATAAATATTTATATTTGCATAATTTTCTTCTTTTCACATGACATTCTTTTGTCCTGTCGTTTTGTTTGATTTTACTTTTCGAAAGAACAAGTGCTTAACTCTTTACCTTTTTTGTTCCGCTTGCTCACGATTCAATTTATACGTCTTGATTTATTTAATGATTTGAGCATAAAAAATATACTCATGTCACATTATCACATCACAAGTAAAGAAGCAGCACAGTGATGATGATGCATTGCTAAACACATTATCCACGTGAAAATTTGTTTTTTTAATCATACAAAAGTATAAAAAACACATAAAAATTTGTATTCAAGTGGGTACCCCCATTCGACCACACTTGTGTGTGTGTGTGTAGGTAATAAGTCTGTTTACACAATCGGACATGAGATGATAAATGACAAGTGCTAAATGGATCTTTTTTTCATTTGCATTTTTGATTGCATTGCTGCTATACAGCACCACAATAATATAAGTTTGTGCAAACACATTTTGGGGAATATTCTAAATATTTATTTTACAAGAAATGATTGCTGACGTTTGTTTGATTATATTTCTTCATACAGGTAAACCCAGAGTTTACTGTTTAGTATTTTTTTAAATTAAAACTTGGAAACGGTCCTTTTCAAAAGGAAGAAGTATAAATAAGACAGCAAATAAAAAAGTAAATGTGATAGAGACTTGTCTTGAATGTGTTTGAATTGAAGTGATGATGAGAGGATGAAAAACACTTTGAGGGAATTTATTAAAAAATAAAGATATATTTTAGAAAAAGATGATATGATACGTGGGTGAGATGCATGGTGAAGATTTTGTTAGATGGTGTTTTTTTTTGGTGTTTTTTTGGCTAGCGGCAAAGATTGGCCACGTTCACGAGATTCTGAATTTTGAAGAGAGAGAGACGTAGACAGACGTAGTGATTTTCTCCTGTCAAAAATTATCATATAAGCACGCGTATAATGTACTCAGTGTGTTTCAAGGTGATTTTTAATGTTAGAGAGAAAAACGTTCTAAAAAAATGACTGGTTAATTTTTTTCAAGGGAAGGGAAACAAGAGATTCGCGGGTGGAAATAAACGTCTCAGCAGGCAGAGGGTGTTTTTCGGATAATAACACTATTATTAGTTGTGGTCAAATTATCTCTTTAAACTGTTGAATTAGGTACTCTGTTGAGTCTTGAAAGGTAAACTGTGTGTGTCTGTTGTGTATTTATCTTGTAATTTTATTGTACATATATATAAAACTTGAAACTCTGATTTTTTTGATTTTTGAGGAAGATAGAAAAACAGCTTATGCATATTATATACATCTTTTCAGAGGATATGTTTGTGTTTTGTGATGCATGGAATTCACAAGAAAGAAAATCATGTTTACTTTACTTTTGTATCTGAATTTGAATTCTAAAGATAATAGCTCTTCTCTGCATATTATTATTTTTGTTTAAAAACAAGCTAGTCATTTTCCCATAACAGGAAAAATCACAGCAGTATATGTTGTACTGATAAAGGCAAGTATGATTAAATTAGATAAGCCAAATTAAAGGTTAAGAGGGAAGACGAATATGTTATATTGTATTAAGAAATTGTTGACAGTTGAGATTATCAGATTTAGTAACATGATGAACTACAAACTTTCCATTGTCATTTTCTTTGCCGGCATAACTAATACTTTAGATTTTTTTATCTGTTTGTCTTTCTGTCATTGTCACAATTTTTCCTTGTTAGGGGATTTACTATCTATTGAGTAATCTGAAAGAAAAGCTTTGTAAAAAAATACCTATTTGAACTGCGCATTTTGTGCTTATTAAGATAAGAAATAATGTTTTACAATGTACTTGTGCAATGCAATGTTTTAGACTGCACGTTTGTTTGCTAAAGGTATTGATTTAATCCTGTAAATACATACAGAACATTGTATCATGTACCGTATGAAAGATGTAGATTTGGCAAGTACAAAAATAAAAATAAAAACTTATTGAAACAATCCGTTGGTTGTTCAATTTTCTAATAGGCATGCGAGCCATAAACATTAATACAAAATTACATGAATGATCCAAAAGTTGAAATCCACATAATATGTATGAGCGTTTCAAACTGGTATTCACGTTTGCAAATAGAATGAACTCAGTCGGAAACCCGGAATATGATGCTGTGATAACCTATCCGGATGAAAGACAAAAGAATATCGGGTGAGATAGAATAAAATTTAAGCAAGATGAATAGACATATTATTGTAAATTGTGTAATGTTCAATATCTCGCCCAATATGAACTACTAATTACATTAGTAAATGAAGTATAATCTTTTCCGTAAATAAATGTAAAGCGACAGATGTTTAGGAACCGGTAGGTATGTATGTTTGCATTGTTAAAGAATCAGATAACTTGTCAGATAGTAATAAAGCGTCATCATCACACTTACCATTAACGCATTATCCCATTAAATACTAGTCTTACTAACTTATGCGTCAGCTTATTAGCTTTAAAAATAAAAAAAACTCGCATTTTAAAAAGTAGTGACATTACTTTTGCATGCTTTCTATATTACTTTGCTCAACCACAGAGCGGATACTTTTTTTTTTAATTCTAGTTTTAATTTAATACTCATTTAACTCCTCTTTTTACATTTCCCTTCCTTTTAGCAGCGTATCATTATCATTGCCATTTGCCCTTATCACATTTTATCTACCATAATAAATAACGTATGATACTTATTGTTACATAATGCGCATATATTTTTTAACCCATTAATTCTCTCTCATTGCATGTATGCATTACACGTTACTATTACACTTACTACATTTTTTTATTTACATGAACTTGAGTTGACTTATCTTGTCACTAAATTCATAAATCATACACATGCAACATACAACAACATGTGTATAAAACATTGTTTCAAAGTTTCAGTGTTTCAGAGTGCACTTACGAAATCTTCATCATCAACTTTGGCACCGGTAGCAATTTAACCTGACGACAGCTTCCTCGTCCCCAATCAGACAGGATGTGTGGAGGAGGGGTCGTACCTGTAAAAATAACAAAAGAACAGTGAGCAACTTTGCATTGTAAAACTTTTGGGAGTGACTGCACTTTAAAACATGTACATAAACCATGAAAACTATCAACTCATTCATTTCTCCCATTAAAAAAGTTTTACCAGTATTTTTTTCCTCAAAAGAGCATAAACATAACGCTACTATCATTCCATTTCACTGAAAAGTTTGAACTCGATGAAAACTCAAGATATAAAATTTTGTAAAAAAAAATCATAGTCAGTAGTAGAGACAGCAGCAATGAAGTAGCTGGGCGTTAAATTTTTTTTACAGTATGCAAATTATGATTGACACATGGACACCGGCCAGCAATCTCAACAGCAAAACAAAAATGCAACAACAGAAGCTCTCTTGACACATGATTTATATGCAAAATTACTTGTGTTTGAATTTGAATATGAAAGGAAACAATCATCACATAAAAAAAGTTTTTATTCACGCGTCATGATTCTTTAACAAATCATTATTAATATTATTAGCTATATGGTGTGCTGGTAGCATTTCGCCAAAAAAAAATTCTCTTAAGGGCTCTGCAATCTTTTCTTCCTCTCGTTTGCTTTACTTTACTCGTTTTGCAAATTACTGAACTTGAAAGTTCATTTTTGCTGGCTCAATATAATGTCTAAAAAATTCTCAATGAAAACTTGCTCTGCTTCAAGAAAAAATAAAAGGGAAAAGGCTTGATATGTTAGCATGATCAAGATGACGATTATGAACATGAGAAAATTGAAGCAGGCATAACATTTTGTAATGTGAATAAAATTTTTGTAATGTTGTTTTTTAAACGTGTGTGTGTAAATCGGTATTGATTGGAGAGAGCCGCCAGCATCAACAAAAAACACTTTTGATACTTTTCTACATACATTATTACTATTATTACTATGTACTAACTTGTACAAAGCATCTAATTTAATTTGCATATTTTAAAGTCAATTCAGCCAACAAGCTAATTTTGATGGCTAATGTATATAGGTAGGTAGATTGGATAGGCAAATGGGATGATGATGGTTATTGGTGGTGGCAGAGATATGGCAAGCAACAATATTTTAAAGGACACACACAAGGACGTCATAATAATATGGTGAGTTTGCACATTCTCGACTAACTCAAGCTGTGATTTGTGTTTTTTATTTTAAAAAACTATTATTTTTACTTTGAGCTATGCTGTTGCTGTTGGTGGTTGTATGTGAGTCAAAATAAAGCTTACAAACAAAATTACACACGTAAGGTCATTTATGTTGCATAATATTCACATTGAGCTAGTGAGAAATCAATGGAATGACGATTGTTACTTACGCGCTGCTCATTTATGTAAATGAAAGGCAATAAAAACATTGGGATTCAATAACTCCTAAATTGAAAATGAAAATAATAGCGCAATCTATAAAGAAATGATGATAATTTTTGTAATAAAATGTATCTGTGAAAAAATGCAAAAAAAGACCAGGATTTTATTAGGCATCTTAATGAAAAGGAGGAAAGTATAAAGAAAATTGCAAAAAGTTGGATTATCATCAGTAGATTATATACTCAAATAGCACACATTATGAGATAGAAAGACTCATTATGGAAATGAAATGATGATTCAATCCAGCCAATCAATCAGTCAATGGTAATGATAGGAAAAAGTTGAATGATAAAAATGTTCGATGAGGCAATAATTTTCACATTTTTTTCTTTCTTTGATTTGAACAGGAACGCTGTTATTGGTTGTGAAATGTAATTTTTTTTAAATATAAAAAATAAATATAAATACAAGTGGTTTGCATACCTGAGATTGATAAGGTGCATCTTCCTCCAAGATGCAGTGAAGAATGATGCAGATTGTTCTTGTGAGAATGGGATATCCCATTACTGGGACCAGCAATTGCCAGACCTCCATCCATACTCGCTAATTACACATAAAAACGGGATGATATGTAGTTTGTTTTTTTGTATCGTGTCTATTGTAAATTATTAAAATAAATTTACATGCAAATATTTTGATTAAAAGGATTCCCCACACACGGTGCACTTGTTTATTTTTGTACGTGACCCGAAAATCAGGTCATCATCGTATTTTCTGCGGTTTGTTGAACACATTCACAAAACTCTGACGAAGTTTTCAAAAACACTTTCCTTTATATTTTTTAGCTCAGTAAAATCAAATACTTTGAATTTGGATGGTAATCAGCAATAAAACTAAATCGCATCAATATCAGCTCCTATTTTATTGTTTTTCTTCAATCATCTGGTTTTGCGAGTGTATTGACAGTTATGGAGTTATAGAGCTTTTTTATTGTTTAAAAAAAAATATTTGCGAAAAAAGTTGCATCTGTACGTGTGAGTGTTTTCGTACATAAATAGGTTCAGGCTTTTCTATAGTTTATCGGATTCGCTGATTTTTCATTTTGGTTTTTTGATTCGCAATATCGACAAGATAAACACTACATTTTTATATTTGTAATAATCTCATCTCATCATCAATTTGAATCTTCTTGTCGAATATTTATATACATTTTAACATGCCCATGAATATATCATCAGCACATTACTCACTAAAAAAAGCCACAGTGTTTCTCAAATTTTGCTCTCATA
>JAHZNC010005833.1:0-18527 GCA_027744095.1 Zhuqinia jingwanae | reverse complement strand
CATGTGTATGAAGTATGAATCATACATTCACATTATGATGCTGATGCTACTATCATGTGTGTAGTACCACTGTACCACTAGTACAAGGCAGTTTGTACAGAAGTATAGAGAAAAAAATGTTGAAGTTGAAACCTACATGCAACATGTAGAATAATCTTGTCTTTGTTTCCAGCTGAATCGTAAAGCTGGTTGCTTTGATGGTGAAGAAAGTAACAAAAATTCTTTGTCGTTAATTTTTAAATATTTTTTCAGTTGTTTTGAAATATTGAAGAATTAGGTATATTTGATTTTTTACACTCAAATGGGGAAAAATGTCGAATTATGTGTTGTGTGAATATTGACCTACCTACAAGCTACAAGATATATTTTCAGCGAAGCATCTAGTATTGCACCTAATTTCTAATTAGAACCCTTTAATTAAATGAGATCTAGTGTAATATGCTAATCATTTACTAGGTCTACATCAACGTTACTGTTGTGAGTACTAGATTTAAAATTTCATATCCGGCTCAGTTCCTCCACGCCTGAGCGGAAAGATTCAGAGTCGGAATCAATTCCTTTTCCTTTGAAAGCCTCTTGAGGTTTGCACAAAGAGCTAGATGAGTCTCCAACTACTGCATTGCCCGGTTTTCTTTTCGGAGTTCTAGGGCTGCCGTTATTGCTCGATGTGGCTTGTTCAGCAATGGCCAAAGAGCTTTTGGATGTTACGATAATTTCTGGCAATGAATTAATGGCAGCTGTTGGGAATAGGTCTGCCAATTTTGCATTTTCCACTATATTGCTCGGAGTTTGTTTGTTTTCAGCCTCTATTATGGGCGCCCTTGGTCTTGGCAATACCAGAGGCACAGGTGCTAGTAGTAAAATGGGCGTCATTTTCTGCTCTTTAACAAACACTGTACCAACTTTTATTGGAAGGTGTATTTGTAAGGGTTTGTACGGGAATGATGATTGCTCCATAGACATCTTTTTTATGGAACATGAAAAAAATTTAGTTTAATTTCCACAATCAACAATATGTAAAATCAACTACAGACAAAAATTATCTCACCCTGATAAAGTACCGAATACTTATGAAATCATACACTTGTTTCTCCAAATTTCCATACGAAATTAAGATATCTTCTGGAATATTCAGTGAAAAGCTAATCGTTCGCTGCTGTTGATCCGTTTTACTACAACTTTTCCCCTTTTTCGCAATGTTGGACACATGCATCATATCATTTTTTGCCAATATTCTCCGTCTAACCCTTGATGCGTCACGAATTCTTAACTCAACTTCCTGAATTAGATGAATTTCTACTCCTAAGATTTGCGCTTCAGCGTTGTTGTAACTGTTACTTATGACGAGTTCCGCTTTCACCTTCTCTCCAGGCACAAAACCTTGCTTTTTTATGGAGAAGCTTATACCCAGCACCCTGCCCGAGGACGACCAACACGACTCAAATATGTGTTCTTTAAGGGTCTTGCAGACGGGAAGCGAGAGTTCAGGATAGCCATTTAAGTTTAAGATGCTTTTCACACGGAAATTTTGTTCCTGTCTGAAATCCTCGGTTGAGGTGCGAATCAACGCTTCCACTGAGTATAAAATTTTTAATTGTCTCATGACTGAACCCGCTTCGATGCTTTGGGGAATTCCTGTGGGTACTTCAAATTCAAAGGTTAAGACAGAGCTTCCTTCCGGGAGTGAGTCCATATCTGAGTGAAAAATATAACATACAACATAATGACATGTAATCATGATCAGGGTAACCAATATTTGCCAAGGTCATAGGTAGCGTATTATTTTACCTACCATAACGAAATACATTTGTGAAGTATTTTCTTTTCTCTTGAACAAATTCTGCTTTTTGTAAGCCACAAAAATGGGCAGACCGTGTCTTCCATTTCACGGCACCAATTCCCTCAAATTTTATAAAAATTCCTACATATCGAATATCGATCATAAACATCAGTCAATTTCACATTCAACATTAATCAATCACCTTTATATGCATATATACTTCATGTTTTAATTGAAAATGTTTTGTTGAATTTACCTTCAGTTGTAAACGGCCTGCTCGTCACCAGCAAAAGTTTCCCTGTCATTACTTCTCCAGGGAAGTTACTCGTCACGATTTAGGCAAATTTCAAAGAGTTGCAATGGAACTCCTTCGTCCATTGAATCAAAATTCATGTTGTTCCTAAAAACACTATATAAAGGAGCATTAGTGCTTCTTAGTTGCTGGTACAAAGGCAAGTGAGCGTAGGGACTCCCTATTAGGGAACTCTTTTTTTTTAATAAATAGGAAGTCCGGGGGCATGTGGCATAAATCAATGAAACTGGATTATCATCTTTATGATAATGTCTATTATAATGATGACTGTTCTGCCAGCTGGTACACGAGAACGCAGACTTTTCTCCACTATCACAACATCCTCCATTTTTTTTAAAGACTACATAATTAGTACAATTACATGAATTTTTTTTTTGCATATCAATCATAATTTTCATGTCATCATAGCACATTGTAGCTTGTTCTAATTGCAGCTGTGTCGCATCACAATAATATCCATTTAAATTTATCCGATGAGATGTTCTAGTTTCCACTAGTTGTATCACATAAAGCCTCATTGCTACTTCTGATTCAGAGAGGAAAGTGAAAACTAGCTGGATAGTGAATGATATATTTACAACCGAATGGCTCGGTTTTGTGGTCTTTGTCCATGAAATACATTATAATTGAGACCCGCATGGCCGCATTAATTTCCCATGGGATTACTTCCCTCTCAATGAGATTGACATATGTATGACATGACTGTTATTGTGTGTGTGGTGGTGATGCCGAATCGTGAACTGAATACAACAGTATAACACGAAAATGGTCCACAGTTGGCTGGCTATATAATGATGTTATAATGAATATTTTGACAGCAATATTTATTAGTATCGGGATGTTTAATTGGATACATTCATGTTCTGTTGCATTTACTTGATTTTATGTTTGTACAACTGGAGCGGATCATATTGTTGCTCCTTTTCACTTCACACCATATTACTACACCTTCGTGTTTAACAAAATAGTCTCCTTGAATTTTTTGGGTAAACATGACAAATTTGACAGGGAATGTTTTTCCACAAGAAAACGGAAAACCTGTTATTTTCGGCCTGGACTAATTCTACGTATAGGTATCACGCACAGGGTTTGTTTTGTAAAAAAATTGTTGGTATATCTCTATATGCAGTAATATGTACACGTATTAAATATGATACGCTTTTAAAACAATGATTTGGATATATAAAAATTTGACTGCAAATATCATCCTTTGTCATATTTCGTACCGCATTTAAAAAAAACTTTAGTATTTCACTGCAATCAGGCATCGATTTCAAAAAAAATATCGTTTTGTTTTGCTTGGCACATTGACATATTATATGTGTTTTATGATGGGGAATGGTTTAATAGATGGAAAATCTTATTACTCACTATATATTAACGTATGCGCAGGAAAGAAAACCGGAAGTACATTATACAAACTTTTGTAGTCCCTTATAAATCTAATATTGTTGTATTGTGTTAATGATGGCATTTGAAATTATTGTTTTGATGTTCCTCATAAAAGTACTAAAATGCAAAAAACAACAACTTAATAATGCTGGGTGTCGACACACATTGCAACGTCATGTGAATTTCAAAACCAAATATCCGGTACAATAAAAAAAAATACGAGAGAGGATATATTTTTGAATGACTAACAAACGTGAGCAATATATCCATTTGTAATTTGTGATAGATAACATACAAACAGAAGGAACAAAAATACTGACTCAGTAATTCTAATTATTATTGTTGTTTTCGAATAACATATAGTCGAGTAACAACGATTTAATGATTTATATGACTGGACGCATTTAGTAATGTAGGATTTATAGTATAATTTTTATGATTTGTTTTACTACCAGATTTATTTTTTGAAATCGTAAGAATATATAAGTGTTCCTTTTAAACATAATGCACAGACTACAGAAACATAATCATTGCCATTTAGAGGTTAACCATAAAGCAGAGGTCTTAAAATTTGCTTGGACGCTTTGCTTTGCTGACAGACTGAAAATAGCAATATTTGGGAAATCAATTTCTAAGAATTTGTTTTAAAAAAAGTTTCTTTCTGAAATACACGAAATATATTATCTTTTCAACCACAAGTAAAGTAGTAGATATGCCTCTCAAGACAGGTGAAATTGATCACAGATTACTCGATTACAATTATAAAATTGAATACCCTGATGGACGTGAAGTTTCAGCAGGTGGGTTGTGGTAGTATTTGATAATAATTATTTTTAATGGAACTATCCAAAATTGCAGGACATTTTTGTGTGGAATTATGCTGCTAATTTTATTTTTGATGTTTTGTGCTCAAAGATAAGCCCGCAACTGAACCAAAACCATTTGAGGGCTACAAAGCAGGGGTATCAGCTAACGCCACCCTCTTAAAAACGGAAGCAAAGTTAAGTGAAAAATGGAACGCTTCAGTAGAAACCAGTGGACCAAGTATTGGCGGCAGTTTTGGAGTAAAATATGGAAAGGAAACTGGGGTTGCAGCAATTGTAGAACCAAGTTTGATCAAGTTCGACGGGAAAATCGGCTCTCTTTGCGGAACCGTTGGGTTGAATGGAACAACTGGGCTTCAAGTATCGGAAGAAGGTTTCAAAATTGGTTTAATCGGCTTTGGGGTAACTTATGGAATTGGGAAAAGGTACTCAATTGATACTCCTTTAGCGTCAGGAGGATTTGTCACAAATGAAAATGGCGTACAACAATGAATACAGTAACAGGGTGTATTTTTTTTTGAAAAAGTAAAAATGGGTTAACATTTTCCAAATAGTATGAACAGTAGTAAATGATGTGGTTGCATTTTTAATCTTTTGACTCATTTGAAATAAACTTTTACAATATATGCTTTCTCAGTTTTTATCGTTGTCGTTGTATCCATAAAATTCCAGTATTTCCTGGAACAGGCTTCTGGTACAGATTTCCTGGCGCATTGACATATTCGTCCATGTTAACTTCTACACTCCCGATATGATCATCAAAGGCTACATCGACATCCATTAAATCAAATTTCCAAAGCTGGAATTTCCAATTAAAAAGAGTTAAAACATTTAACTTTTAAAAACAACAATCATGCCCATTTGTGCCTATTGACTTCTACGTATATCATGTTGTTGGCAATTTTCTCATCCTAAAAATTGCTTTACTTGAAAATTTCAATACATCATCTGCGTGTTTAGCTTATGATGTATTAGAACACCCACACAAAAACAAAGTACGCAACATGTGCTATAATGACTAGACACAAAACCCTGCTCGCATGTAACATGACCCAATCATCGTAGAATTAAACACGTTTTGTCGTTGATAATAAAAGTAATTTCAAAAAAAGCAAAATACCTGTAATGTGCCGGAAACGTGTTGAAATGTAAAAACTTCAGGCCATACAGGATTGTAGTCGTTTTGCCTTTTGGACGTTTTACCACATTCCTGCCAACTAGACCCGCTGGATGCACAATTGATTTTCACATACAAATCGCACGCACTAGCATCATCGCAGCCGGTCATATCACTGTAAAATAACATGAAAAATATAAAGAACATACAAAGTTTACAATTCATTCTCGAGACTACACATACCTATTTATATTCTCAAATCAAAATGAGGAAACAAAGATCAAAACAATTATAATTAATAAGCTTGCTTTTCATTTCAGGGTTTTATATAGTTGGGTATGTACTTACGTAGCAAAGAGGGTGAATGTTACAGGTACTGCTTCTTGTGGCAAAGATGTTGCTACTTCAAAATTTGAATCTGTGGGAGCCGACAATCCCAGTCCGACGAATAACAGCATACCAAAAACATGACATGATTTGAAGCTACTGAATACTAGTGCAAAAGTCATCGTGACTGGATCGTTTTTACTCAATTTCACTTTAATACACGCAATATATTTTAGGTTTTTAAACAAAATACTATTTACACTAATTTACAGGCAAATCGCCAGCCAAGAGAGAATTCAAGTTTGTATCTTCATATTTATATACCTACAACCTACGTACACTACTATTCGTGCCGAAATATCACATATAATCTCATACAAAAAGTTGAATGAATTACATTGTTCTTTGTACCTGTTATGTTTATGGGAAAACCCGATTAAGTTAGATAGTCTATCAAGTGGTTTAAATGCAAACAAACATATTATAATACGAGTTTTGTATCATGTTAAAATAATGTAAACCGTATCACTGTTGACGTAAAAAAATCATTCTGGGAACGATGAACGATATTCTACTCTGTTTTAAGTTGACTGGGAAAAAAAATCATGATTCCTGAATCCTAATAATGACTGTATTGTATGTTTGCCTGCCTAATTTTTGCGTGCTTGTAACAGTCAAATTAAATACATATGTATGCATGTATATAATCGTTTACATCAAAATGAAACAAAATTTCTATTGAAATACAAAACTGGATTCTAAAAAGTCATTTCATAAATAGTTGCTTCATCGCACAAAATTGTATATAGCTACAGATGTTGAGAAAATAGTCGTAAAGAGAATTTTAAGGTGTACACACACTTAACTTTTTTTGCTACACCTTTAATTTCATAAATAACACAAATTTGAGTATGTTGTTGAAAACATTTGGAAGTTTCATTGTTATAATATTAGCAATTGGTATGTATCAAAGCACACTCATGAATATATTATTTATTTTGTTTGCTTGTTTATGAGGGCTAAATCGTTTTGAAAATCGTTTGCATTGTCTGTGTACATAATTTAGGTCTAGCCTTGAGTGAAACCCCATGGGAGCCTTCCCCAAAAGACAAAAAGTGGTGGAGAAAGCGTCATCAAGAAAATCTTGACTTAATCGCTACTCATGGAAAAGATATTAAAGTAGTATTTATTGGATCGTCCAGCATAGATTATTGGAGAACGACAGGGAAAGAAATATGGGATGAAAAGTATGCCACACTTGATGGCATAGCGCCAAGCTTGTTGGTAGTTTACATAGGTGGAAACAATGTACCAAGGAATACACCTGCGGACTGTGTACGAGGGGTAAATGCAGTGATCGATAAGCTCCATGAAAAGCTTCCCAACAGCGATATTCTCTACATTGCTTTCTTTCCAAGTGGTGCCCGTTCTCCCATCCAGGAGTCATTAGCAAAGTCAAGAAATATCACGGAAACTTTAAAGCCCATGATTGAAGGCGACGCTAAACGAAGAGCCCACTTTCTCGACTTGTTTTGGTCGTATGCCCCGGCAAGCATGGACAGAATATTTGAAGAGTACTATCGAGAAGACAAGATACATCAGAACGAAAAGGGATATAAAATGTGGCATGATTTAATGAGCAATACATTTAATTCGTTGATGGAGAACAAATAAATCTTGTTTTGTTAATTTTAAGCATGTGTTATTATAGTATTGAATAATAATAAATAAATCATTTTAATGATTCTACAATCAGCAAATGATAAGCTGTTGACTGACTGGCAGAAATAATTGATTGCTGCTGCCCACGTACCTACATTTACATGTATGGTCACTGGTTTTGCCAATCAATCATATTTAAGTGCTACCTGTCCAAATTAACCGAATTACAAATAAAAAACAAGCACGAACGCTATCACGCAAATTCGAATAATTAATACTAATAATATTATCATTAGTAGTATTCATTGAGGTGCTGCTTTGCTCCATAAAGGACGTCTTGAATGTAACATAAATATTTTTTATAGATATTACCAAGTTTTGAAGCATAAAATGTTATTCTCCAAGAAAGTCATCATAATATTTTCAGTGGCAATTGGTAGGTTGTAAATTATTTCCAGAAATACATCTCATTTTGAAGTTATTTTTCTAAAAAATCTCTTGTGTCGTTGTTGCCCTTTCCTCAGGTGCTTGCCTGTGCCAAAACCCATGGAACCCCACCCCAAAGAACGAAGCATGGTGGATGGAACGCCACCAGCAAATTCTTAATACCACTGCATCCCTTGCAAAAGACATTAAAATTGTTTTCATTGGTTCCTCCAGCGTTGACTACTGGAGCACCACTGGAAAAGAAATTTGGGACGCAAAATATGCCCCACTTGGAGCCGTTAACTATGGAATTCGCGCGGACTATACACAACACGTCCTTTGGAGGATCGAAAACGGTGAACTTGATGGCCTTTCTCCCAAGGTGCGCACATGTAAAAAATGTCACATGGATTTAACATATGTTTTTAACATGTTATATACATGGTTAAAATATTTCATTTAAATCATGTAATAATGTAAAAAACATGGAAAAATTATTATTAATTTGAAAATGGCTGATTTCTATTGAAATAATTGATTTACATTATTTAAAACTTCATATTTATTTATCTTACAGTTTTTTTAAATGCAGTTTTAATTAATAGAACGCCTTAATTTCTCCCCAGTAGCTTGTAGTAATTTACATCGGTAGTAACAACGTCCCTGTTAACACTGAAGCTGATTGCGTTCGAGGAGTGAATGCAGTTATCGACAGGCTTCATGAGAAACTTCCAAATGCCAATCTTCTCTTTCTTGGGTTTTTTCCTCGTGGGGATCGCACTCCTGTCAAGACCACATTGACCAAGATCAGAAATGTTACGGATACGTTGGAACCCATGATTGATGGGGACACACGCAGGAAGTCACATTTTCTGGACATATTTTGGTCATATGCCCCAGAAAGCCTGGATAGAATACATGAGGAATACTATCAAACAGATAAATTGCATCAGAATTTGCGTGGATATGAATTGTGGGATAGTTTAATGAATAGCACATTTTACTCATTGATTCAATAAATATTCATTTTTGTTTCTGGACATAATTAAAAAAATCATACGATTCAAATCTTACACCGTACATTAAATATATTATTATTAACCATGTGTCATATACCCAAGTACATTATATTTATTTTATTTAAATGTGCTTTCAAAAGTTGGCTTGCACATGACACGCGCTTATATGTGACAAGCCTATCTACTTAAAAGTGACATGAATCACATTACATTACAGAATCCAAATCTAATCAAAAGCTTAAATAATCTGACAAAGACAATATTATTAAAGCCTACTTACACCTTGATTTATGTATGTGGTAAAAAACACAGTAAATTGCTGTCAACACTAGCACCAGTGTTCTACTAGCCTTCGCTCTCATTCAATTTAACTTTTGCGTAAAAAATAAAACCTCTAGCAAAAACTTATCATGGCATCAGCTCTAAAAACAGTCTGCCTATTGGCTTTTGTAATAGGTAGGTGCTTTTAATCTAGTATTAAATTTTTAAAAAATCTGTAGAGTTCAAAGAAACGAAAAGGGTAAATATTGGAATTAATTACTTTATAGGTATTTCGCTATCCCAAAAGCCGTGGGAGCCAACTCCCAGAACGGAAGAATGGTGGTTGGAGCGTCATCAAGAAAACCTGAACACCACGGCCACACTTGGCGACAAAATCAAAATTGTGTTCATTGGTTCTTCCAGTATTGAAAAATGGAATTCAGATGGAAGACAAATTTGGGACGCCAAGTACGCTCCACTTGGAGCCGTCAACTATGGACTTGGGGGGTAACTTTTTATAATTTAAAAAAATTTAATTTATTTCTAGAAGTTATAATTATTCTTAAATGTTGCCCCAACTAAATATTTTAGGGACAAAAGTGAACACACCCTCTGGAGGATACAACAGGGAGAACTAGATAATCTAAAGGCCAGCTTGATAATCATCTACGTAGGATCAAACAATTTACCAGGAAACGTAAATTACACTGACATTGTTCGAGGTGTAGACGCTGTCGTCACAATGGTCCATGAGAAGGTTCCTAATGCTAATGTTCTGTTGCTGGGATTCTTTCCAAGAGGGGATGTCAATCCAGTTGGCGCCACTCTTAAAAAAGTACGTGACATAAGTGCCAGCCTTGACAGCTTGGTTGATGGGGACACTCAAAGGAGGTCACATTTTCTGGATCTCTTCAACTTTTTGGCCCCACCCACATTGGACAGGATTTATGAAGAGTTTTATCAAGGCGATAAGCTTCACCTGAACACTCTGGGTTATCAGTTGTGGGATAGAGAAATGAACAGTACATTTTACTCTCTTTTAAACTAAATGTACATAATATATGCGGTTTTTAATGTTCCCTTTTTTTATCATGCACATTTGTTTTTTTTACTTGCCGTTTTAATCACATTATTCGTACCAATAATACATTTTGCTTTCAATACATTACAAACCACCAATACCAAACACCAAACCATTTTCGTAAAATAATTATATTTCACATAATGTCGAGATTGTTTCCATTTGCAGGCAATTGCTCAACATAAAACATCAAAAGTTCAATCAATCTGTCATAAAACGCATGTCATTATTATTTGTGTATGTCCGAAATATTGATAAGACTACATCCCGATTTGACATGACAAAGTGGTTTATTTTTCTGCTGCCAATCAAATAAAATGACAAATTGATTTACAAAATTTAAACATCACCGCAATCTTATTTCGCATTTCTTATTTTACCACTCATAATAATAAAGCAAACAAGTGGCATTTATTTTCTGATCAGATCAGAATTTCCCATTTACTCGGAGCATACATTAGTAAAGCTTTTCTAATTTTTTTTCGTAAACTGACATCATGAAGCTTCTATTATGCCTTTTGGCTTTGTTCTTTGGTAAGTAAATACGAAATACAACTTGACATTGAAATCGTGATCTAGACAACTTTCATGAAAATAAAAATTTCTCGTTTCAGTGTCGGCAACGCTGGCAGCAGCCCCTTGGGAGCCCGAAGCACGTACCGAGAGCTGGTGGCTTGATCGGCATAGGCAATTTCTGCAAAGCAGTGCTCAACTCGGCGACAAAATTAAAATAGTATTTTTGGGATCCTCTCTCGTGGAATATTGGAACAACGAAGGGAAGCCAGTCTGGGACGCTAACTTGCAAAGCAGTGCTCAACTCGGCGACAAAATTAAAATAGTATTTTTGGGATCCTCTCTCGTGGAATATTGGAACAACGAAGGGAAGCCAGTCTGGGACGCCAACTATCCTCAATTGGGAGCCATCAATTATGGCATTGGCGGGGTGGGTTAACAAAATTATTTAAAAAACTAATTATTAACGATAAAATAAAGGGTATTGAAATTTCAGAGTTTAGTTTCTTTTAATTTAACTTTAATTTAATTTAAAAATTTAAGGATAAAACTGAAAATGTGTTATGGAGGATACAAGAGGGCGAATTGGATGGTCTCTCTCCGAAATTGGTGAGTATAAGAAAAGTTTTCTAGTGGTGAAACTACCCGGGCGGACAGTTGCTCTACATGAAAAGGCAATCCCTTGCCTGGACAATCACTGGCATGGACAATCTCTTGCCAAATAACCATAAATTTATTTATTTATTAACATTATTTTAAAATTATCATCAACATCATCATAACACGACTGCCTCAGGCTACGCATTGCAACAGTATCATTTAGTGCATAAATGGATCGAAAACTAATAGATTTAAGGTTATTTCAAGGACTTGTATATGGCAAGAGATTGTTCGGCGAGGAGTTGTTCATGCCCAGAGATTGTCCAGGCAAGGGATTGTCCATGCAAGGAATTGTTTATAAACGATTGTCCGCCCGAGGAGTTTCACCACTCCAGGAATCGACTCCTAAGTAGTTGTTTGTCAGAAATAATCCGGCTCCCAAACCGTCCCTAGATAGTTTTATACATCGGAAGCAACAATGTACCTGTGGTGCCAAGCAATGATGACGTTGTTCGGGGCGTCTAACACGGTAGTTACCAAACTCCACGAGAAACTACCAAATGCTAACATCCTTTTGGTAGCCACTTTCCCCAGAGCAGACCAAAGTGATGTGCCCAACATTTTGAGAAGGATCCGGGCCATTGACGACAAATTGCAGGTTTTGGTTAGTGGAGATGCTCAACGGAAAGGACACTTCCTTGACTTGTTTTATTTCTTGGCTCCAACTTCAATGGACAGGATTAATACCGAGTTGTATGTTGGTGATAAGCTTCATTTGAATCAGGTAAGGACACAAGCATAGCGTGCACAAATAACTATAACATTAAGTTATGTATTTAGCAAAAGTGTACACTCATGTATATTGTATGTATGCATCAATGAGTCATTTTTTGTTTTGAATTACAGCGCGGATATGAAATGTGGGCACGTGAAATGAACTCTACCCTTCATTCCCTGATCCGTTAGGACATCAAAGTAATTTAGGAAAACATTGTCTCGGCTCCTCTTAAACTATAATATTAAACCATATACCGTTTGTGCCCTAAATTACAAGCATTAAAAATTATTCAAGCATTTTGTCCAGATTAAAAATAAAATTTATTTTTAAACATAATCCATGTGTTCAATTAATCATTTCTCCATGTTTTTACTCATTATTGCATACTATTTATATTCTTTGATAATGAATCTAGCAATCTTATACATAAGATTTCATTTGGATTCAAGTGTACTACATTTGCGAACATTAAACTGTTCCAATAGTCTAATCCACTTATTTGCCACTGAAAAAAAATAAAAAATGCACCAATTCAATAATAATTTTTTAATACTTTTTAAAAGAAAACAAGTTGGGATTTCTTACCCCATTTATTTCCAAACAGAACTGGACATCCACCATGGATCGTCAGTGGGTCCAATTTTCCATTGAGCTTCAAATTGTACCAGATTACCGCTGACCCCTTAACAGCTTTTGCCGCTATACCCATTCGAGGAAACGCAGTACCTCCTCCCATTTCAACATCAGAGAGCTTTAGCATAAAAAAAGTTTCAAGTCTAATTCCTTTACAAGTTAGATTAGAATATTAGTGTACTAAAATTACATAAAACATGATAGTTGCCACACGATCTCCTCGTTTTGTAAAGTCATTTCTTCTTTCAACATTCATTCCTACCTGGAATATAAATAATTATGAATTTTTTATACTATGATAAATTTTTTAACGAACCATATTTTTCAAAAATTTCTGCATGGGTTATTACGGGCGTATAATATAAGGAATCAAAGTGAGGAATGTAATATCCGCCCACAGACCCATAGCATTGAACTTGAAAACCTTCCGCCGAGTCGGAATTCCAAGTCACCAGCCCCGTTGCTCGATTTACAAGTCGTGGAATTTGGTCCAGAAATTCATTATTTGTATTTAGATCCAACAGCCAAGCAACTGAAGATGTCCTAACGTCTGAGCGATCTCCTGAGAGTAAGTTTCCCACAACTCTGGCACGGCTCAAACGTTTTAAAGACAGATTTTTAATGTGATCTATTGCGTCGTCAGATAGCAAATCATAAACTTGGAGTACAGGTGGATTTTCATGAAGTAATTCAAATTTCAAGGGGCTGAGAATATTGTATGGGCTGATATCATGGGTGTACCAGCATCGTAAATTTTTGGTGTCTTTCGGTGATAAAAGTTGTTCTCCTCTGCACAGGGCATCAAAATTGTAACTGTCATGCAAATACATGCCTGCATCTTCACCCCCCAGTGGGTATTCCGTTATAAATGGTGGGATAAAAAGGTGAGGAATGTTTGTGAAGGTGGAATTGACCAGGTTGGAAAATAAATTGGACGGACCATTTCTAAATGTTAGAAGTTCATCATTATGCTGCGTGTGGGTATGTAGTAAAGTAGTCAAAAAATTACTTTCGGTAACTTTATAATGTGAAATTTGAATTTAATAGCGGAATGACATAGTTGCAAAGATGTAATAAATACCCATGTCCTCGTCTTCATCAAATGATCCTTAATCATGTCCTTTGGTAGCGAGTCATCTCCCTGGAGTACATTTTCGTATGCCCTATACATCCATTCCATTCCTGTTGCAAGACGCTCCGTGTTCACAGCTCGTACTCCAACGAATAGCAAGTCGGAGGCCTGCAATTTACAGCCTGTTTTCTTCTCTATAATCTTTCCATTAGCCATCTACATTTTTTTATATAGAGTGACATGAAAATGTGTGGTAGTAGTACTTTGGGAAAAATATGAAAGATTTTGAAATTATCTTCTGGTTCGTACGTCAGGGGTTGGCAACTGATAAGTTTGTTGCAAACGCAGCAAACCGTCCGCAGCCCCACGTAAGTCATCCAGGGTTGGTAAATTCCGGTTGAGAGAAACTTTATTCATGAATTTGCTAAACTCTACAATTCAAGAACAATGCACGTTTTTTATAAATATTATTAAAATATTAAAAGCTCTAATAGATTGCATTTCCCTTATGCTGTATGGGTAGTATTACTTGGTTGATAACCGGAATTGACATCCTGTTGAAGTTCATCCAGGTCAATTGCAAATCTTCGCAATAGTTTAAACACCAGAAGTGGATTCGCCGTCGTCTCTGCCGACAGTACTTCCAAATCTTTGTCAGTTTTAAAAATCGGATATTTATCATCCTTAAACTTTTTGCGTAATTGTTGTGACCGTTTGAGCATGGAATGAATGCTAGTGCTGTAGTCATCAAGGTACCTGTAAATTGTAAATAGTTTAGTACAGCACCAAAAAAGTACTCGTGATTATAAATTGTACAAAATTTGTATTATACATGAAACATGGTCTGTTTGGAATGAAATATTTGTGTAAAATTTAGTCTAGTTTACTCATTTATCACCGCCAAAGTATTTGATAATTTCTTTTTGTAGCGGACTAATTTTGCTACAACTTTTTGTTCAGATTTTGCCAAATTTTGCACTCCGTACATGGATGAGTAATAGTCATCCCGATCTCTTGATTTTTCATTATTTTGATTTGCATGAATGCTCGCTAATATAGTCGATATAGTGAAGAATAATAATAGTTTTGGAGTGAAAGATCTCATCGTAATTTTGTTTCTAAACAGGTTACAATTAATGATGATCGAAAAAGTTTACAAAATTGGCAAAGTCACCTGAATAGATGATCTATATAGATTATTAATTTTTCCGTCAAATAAATAAAATATGCGATAATCATGTGCAATTTCGTGATTCACCTCATGTTTTGCAATACGAATAGGATGTATACCTATTATATTGTCAAATGCCCATCTAAAATATATGTATGTATGTTTGGCCAATGTAATCAGCTAAAAAATTAGATTACAGGGACATTCATAAAATTTTATAGTTTCAAGATTGTTGCAACCTTTGTTGGAATTATTATAGTGATAAAATTAGTTAAAAGTGGACAGATACACCACTTGAATAAATAATATTACAAGTGGTTTTGTAGGTCTCATTTTTTGCCTTTCATTTCAAACAACCCAACAGAAAAGTAAATAATTTTTTACATCACATCATCTACGAATTCCATTGCTATTGATTTCAATTTTCATTGTCAAAACGTATGGAGTGTAAAGTATAATCCAGGTTAAATTTTTTTTTTAAATCAAAGCTGCACATCTAGGAATAAAGCCAATATTGTTATTACCTTGTAGTGATTTAATAAAAAATGGCACAGCATAGTAGTAGAACAAGGTAGGGATTGCAAGAAGATTGAAGATGCAATATTATATGCATGCTAATAAAAGTATGTAATAAAATAATGCACACTTCCAACTTCAGACGAGAGCGGAGAGTGCCTCTCCCACGCAACATCCTCTTTCCTTTCGATGCAGCCGAATGGCTATAGGTACCTGATTATGCGTAGAAGTAATAAAATTAGCAACTACTAAAAATAGGTAGTATATAAAATAACTCATATGGGAGCAGGTAGAGCAAATTAGAGGCACTCAACAAGAAATGCAACCAACCGAAAATGACATGATCAATATCATAAAAAGTACTTTGTTTTGCCCGACGACTGACTGCAACACATAATTGGTGTGATCATTGATTTATCCTTTATGCATATTATATGTAGCCTCATTCTTTGGGAGAGTCAACTAGCATATAGCATCATAGGTATTGTATACATTTGCGTCAAGTACAATTTAAAATTGTTTACAAGGTGGAAATATATAATAATCAAGATTGCCAGACTTGGAGATAATGAAGCGGAATTGGCGTTGCAGGATGCTAAAATAAAAATTACCATTTTAGCTGCATGGTTTTACTTGAAGGGGCAGGTTTAATCAGATGATTAATTTCCTGTCTTCCAATATTGGATCTCCTATAATGCATTGGTAAAGGGTATACCTTATACCCTACAATTCGAGCAAACCTATATAGAGATATAATTATGTGCGTGCAAAACTTGATGAATTTTATCCGAGCCCTTAGAGTGACTCAGCCTGTTTACAAGTTTAAACTTTAAAATATCTGCGTAATTATGTATTGATACATGTCGATGGGACGTGCAAAATGGGAGGCTCCTCGCCCAAGTTTACACCAAATCGGAAATAATAACAAAAGCATAAAATCAAACGCAAATTAAGCAAAAATAAAAAATACATAGTCCAAGTCCACGCACCCACACCCTTTCAAATAATATATATAACATCCAGGTTTCAAGTCTCCTCATCAGAAGGGAACAAGATTTTGAAGTAGACACAACAAAATAATTATTGTTGCTACCTGAAAATGAACAAGTTTTTTGTGTGGTGCTTTTTAGCAGCTGCAATTGCAGTTGCTTATTCTTTGGATTACAACGAATATCAAGAGGGCGCCTGTGGTACATACAAACCCCAAGCCAATTTTAATACAACATGGGTAAGTTGAGATTATGGAAAATCCAGAAATTATAGTAATTATTATATTATTTCATTTTTAATCCTCACTTTACACTTTTCCAATCCATTCAGTTGGCCACCACAGTACTGCCATATATGTCTGCTGGAAGCAGATACCACCTTTATCGCATCGCTTCTGGTCATCCCCAATTTGCAAATATGCGTGAGTTTGAATTTAATTACGAGGCCTGTCTCCAAACTTACATGAACATCACTACTGGAGTTGGATTGGCATACGGCTTTGGTGCTGGAATCATTGGAAACTTTGACGTTCGATTCACCGACAGAAAGGGTGTCTTTGACTTTATCCCACTACCCAGTCCAGGCTTGGATGACATTTCCAAGCATCACGTGACCCTTACCGATAATAAGAGCTTTGCCGTCTTTGCAAATTGTTGGGAAGGTTCTAACCAAAGAGGCTGGACTTTGATGTCTTTGACCCCTACATTGGACTCCAAAACACAACAGCTTATTCAAGACCACGTCAAGTCCCTTGGTTTTGATAGACGCCAGTTCGTGTTCCTTCGTTATGACAGTTGTAGTGCCAATAGCCCTGTTCCTGGAGCTTCCAGTGGGCTTCCATCTCCAAACGGAAGGAAAACATCGGTTGCTAGTTTTTATGAGCAAAAAATGATGAGATATGCTACTAAGTAGAAATTTACGCTCCTAGGCGTCTTGTTTAATCACCATCGTGGTTATGTGAATGTAGAATGTGACTGACTTTTTATTATAACCTGAATTTAGCATATAAATAAAAATGACTTAAATGCATCATGAACATGGATCATGTGTCTGCTTCTTTTTTATTTCTACTAATATAAGCATTTAGTTCGTTTTACAAGCATAACAGATTAAAAATATGATATAAAGCCCGCCAGAAACATAAAATGCTTCGTAGAATAAAAACATGGGATAAAATAAAGCTGTGGTGTATAGAAGTTTTTATAGTTCGTGAGCCATCCACCAGTGTTTCTATAAATGAGCCTATCTTTTTTTTATTCGGAAGACATGCTTCGATAAAATAAGAAAACATTATCATATTTTCAATCGGAAAAATTGGTAAACGTGTAAAAAGCAACATGAAGAACAGCAAAGTGAACTGCAACACGAAAATAGTAAAAAAGAGTGTATGCCATTGCACATAAATGTCCATAAATACACAGAGCTATTTAAATAAACAAATAAATCCAATCCTTTTAGCCAATAAATGACCATTACTAAACACAAATTTTCCCAGGAAAAAGGTTGTCAGTAGAAAATTCAGCTTTAAGCTTGGATCAATCTAAAAAAAGGCAATGCAGACAGAACAATGCATCAAAACAACAATGCTAGTGACCCATTCTCATTTTATATTTTCGTCACTACTGAGCGTAGTAAAACCCTTAAAAAGTGTCACAACCCTTAACTCCCATATTATTGCACCTTTTTTTCTATTTTTGTGTTCTTATTTTACTGCAACATAGGTATTCATTGGGCATATATATGTTTTAATTTTATCATCCACCTTTAGTAGCCATCAACATTAGCATTTAATATTTATGACATCTAAACCAAATAATTCTTTTACAAGCATCGGTGGTTTTAAATAATTTTACTAACGTATATACAGTAACAATACTGAATTATCTCTGCTTACAGTCAAGCTTGGACATGTTTTTTTAGCCTGGTAGGTAGGCAGGTATATATCAATATAACTAATAGATCTAGAGTTAGTTGTTAGTCCGCCCATCACATGAGAACTTGGCTTGCAACAGACACACACGTCAAATAATTGCTGCTGTTGAAAAATGAATA
>JAHZNC010005832.1:0-16399 GCA_027744095.1 Zhuqinia jingwanae | reverse complement strand
GATGTCTCAATTCGTTTCTCAAGTGGGGAAAAGTGAACAAAGTGGTAGGGTGATGAAACTGAAGTGGAAGATAAAGTTCAAAAAAATTTGATCATATAAGACACTACGTGCTATTTGTTTTCCCAAAATTCCGCGTAGTGAGCGTAGCAGTGACCTCATTTTTTAGAACAAAGTTTAATTCCCCACAACAAAGAGCATCGCAAACAAGCAAGTTTTTCTTTATTTTAGAAAAAAAGGACAAGGCGACGACGTTGTTGTTTTGCCGTTAAAAGTTGTTTACTCTTGATACCACCATACGTCCAATTTGAAGAGGCTTTGATTTTGCTAAGAAAAGTACATAAAATACAGCAGCAGCAACAACAACAACAACTGCGTCGTCACATACTCAAAAAAAAAGAACTGTTTCTCGTAACATGCAGGTTTAAAGTTTTAAAAGCAGTTAATCGGACTTCTTATCATCGTCATGTACCTATCTATATTTTGCTCCCACAAAGAGAGAGAAAACTTTTCGTTTACCCAGTGAGAGGGAACATGCGGAGACCTGGTACTATAAAATGAACTGAGGAGAAAGCACGTCATAATATGCCATCACAGTAAACAATTTTATTTCTAGCAAACAAGCTTAATGTGGAAGTATAAACTAGGATAAGTATTTTGTCGAATGGTTCATGGAAATGGGTAGAGATAATATATACATACACATGCACGTGTGCTATTACTACTACCACTATATCTGCTACTACTAATACAGGAGTAGTAGCATTATTCCTGTACAACTCTGGGGATTCATTTTGAAGCTCTTTTTTCATATTTTTCCCTTCTTCTCCGTAAAAACCATTATAACGAAGCATTTTTTAAAGCCCTTTTGGGGGATTTACAAAATAAAACGTAACTATGAAATGTATCGTCCATTTCTAACGACCCAATCAGATTGCACCTGGTGAAAAAATTATTCTGAATTCGCAAAGGCATAATTTATTTTGTGCAGAAATTTTCTGCAATTTTTCAACTGCTTAAATCATCAAGAAGAAGCAAAAAGAAAATATACAACTTCTCATATTTTGTTGTTAATTGGACTATAGAAAGGCAGCAAGCGTCTGCAAATTATTAGTAACACTCAAGCTTTTATTTTCCTTGTGCACTTTAATGTAGTCCGAGTCATTAAAAATTTATGGCTAGTGTGTGGTGTCGTGTCGAGCCCAGCCGGCTAGTTTCTCTGGTGCAATGCATGTGGTGTGGTGATACAATAAAAGGATTGTGTTACTTAATAAAATCTACAGTGCACTAGTGGCGTATGTAGGTAATAATAAGGTATGTGTATGTACAACGGTACCATTATGGCTGAGGTCACACATTGCATAAATTTGCAAAAGTACCCCTATGCGTGCACGTCACAAATTTGTACAAAGGATTGCACATTTTACTGTTTGTTTTTGGCTATTTCCCTAAACCGTTTCCGAGTACAGTTTTTATGTTATTTATGCGAATATATGTACATACATGGGGAGGGAGTTCTCCGGTTTTTAACACAATTTCATCCTAAATCTCTAATACCCTCCTCTCCACAATACACACTCTAATCTATAGTGTTTTTAATTCACACACACACACACACAACAAGAGAAAATAGAAGTCTTTCAAGAAGACCAAAAATTATGGACAAGGAGGTGTCCGCGTGAAGTGGGTCAAGAAACTACACATATATTTTATTTCTACCTTTCAGGAGAAGAGATGCTTTGCCGTATTTTCTCCGGTTTTTGAGAACCCTTTTGGAGCAATTTTATTCGAGGCGGGGCAACTCAAGTATTCCCTCAAGATTTTGAATGCCCTGGAGGGTGAGACGTTTGCTGTACAATTCCTTGGGAGCCAGGATGTTTCGGTATGTAAAAGAAATGCCACTATACAAATAGTAAAATAAAGTGAGAGAATTGTTGCAAGTTACGACCTACGCTGCATTAAGGATTCCGATGTATTATGCAATGTTTTTGTTTTCATGCCACACATATTTATATCAAGGTATATAGGTATTATGTACGGCTATACAGCTATACCTACACGTAAGCGTTTATATCGTATAGGTTCTTTGTAAATGATATGAGACAGTCTTAGTTTGAAGAGGATATTTTATATTTTATTTTCTATGAAAATGTAATAAATGTAAATCTAATGTCGATATGTAAGATTTTCAAGAAAAATGGAGGGCATCATAAAGTATCTTATAGAAGAGGGGTTGTGACATTTAAGAAGTCAGTAGTTCACCAAAACCACTTGCTGTAAACCCTCAGCACAAAAAAGTGGGTAAAATGGAGCCTCTCGACACAACTTTGCTTTTCAAAACTTCCCATAAACTTTGCCGATCTAGTCATATTTTTTTCCATGTAATATATACATACAACATATAATATCATATATTCAATATTTGTAATCCAGCATTTTATAACAAATTCATCTTGTGTGAAATTTTCGACAATTTTGAAGTACGTACAATATATAGAGGGTGTGAATATCATTAAAATATTCCTTATTATTATTAAGAGCAAACAACGGCAGAATACCCATTGTAGTAAAATATGTTAGAAAAAGTAGTTTTTGACAGTGATAATGATGGGGGGTTATATTATTATTATTATTATTATTATATCCGCTTCCATCTTTTGTTTGGATTCTACGACAAGATACTAGAAGTGTGTGTATACCTTTTGTATTAAGAACCTCCCCCTTTAACTCTCTCTCCCTCTCCATCTAAAAAGTTTAATAGTTTGTCCAACATTGTGAAAATTTCTTCTTTCCCCCTTCTTTCTATAATAATGATGATGTTGAGAAAATAATAAAATTGTATAAAAGTATCTAATATTACTCCGGTGTTATTGCTGTTGTAGATAAAAGGAGCAGACGGGAGCATAGTAGCCATCATAAATATTCACAGGAAACGAGGCGAGGGCCAAAAGTACACACTAACGTTTATGGAAGAAGTGAGTTCAGCCAACAAAGCTCTATTCATTGGTTGTGCAATAACCCTCGTAAGTTTCCTCAAAACAATGGCAAAACTTCTTTTTTTTTATATATTTTTGATAAGAAAAATGTTTCCTGTCTTGGCTTTAATCTGCCATATGAGTCTTTTCTTGTATCAACAAAAGTATTTTTTATTATACATTATGTACGTATGTACTTGTGTGTATTTTATTAACGCTTTCTTTTCTTCATTTTTTTCCTCTCTCTCTCTCTCTCTCTTCCATGTGGAATCCATGTAGAACTTGGTGAGTTGTGAAAGCTTGTGCTCCAGATGCATTTGTCTCGCACCAGTGATCCTAGCATGTTTAGCAATCATCGGACTCAGCATCGGCTCGGTCACTAGTTCAAAGGGACCCAAACCAGGATGATATACCTCTTTGGAAAATCAAGATAATCTGCGTGAAACAATTATTATTGCAAACAAAAAAATTGACGTTCTTCCTCATCATCATCATTACCTAATATACGGAATGTGGACAGCTTCCCTACACCAGCATGCACATGCAAACGAGAAATATCACTCAAGCGAAATAATCATAATAATAATAGATAATAAATATATGATAAAACAAAAATGGACAAAGGGAAACCCAAAATACAGCACTAATGCCACCACACTACTATACTACTTGTTTTTTATATTTATTATATCACCATCTTAATAATATGGACTATGGACCATCAACTTTGAATAAACTGGTTATATTGACTCTTATTTTAATTCAAACTCTAAATTGTCAGTTATATCTGGATAAGAGTTGAAAATCAGAAATAACGTCGTATATTTAATTTAGTCAACTGTTTGATCTTTTGAAATTTAGTGAAAGTTTCATTATTAAATAAATACTAAATTTACATACATTTAGACAGAAATATGATGCAATATTTCTTAAAATGATATTTTAACCGGTTTATAATAACTGCGAATATCCCACAGCCAAAAGGATGATAATACTTACATGAATATGCACATGGATTTAAAAAAAAGATGATTCTCTGTATGCTTCAAAGCAAAGCAGCTTTGTGTTAAACCACTTGTATTTTCCTTTGAAATTTTATACATCTCATGGTGCACATATTAAATTGTTTGAATTCTTATCTTTCTGTGCGGGTTATACTTGTCATTGTATACGGACACGGATACATATTACATATATCCTGTTGGTAGTCTATGATCTGTGTCTGTATGCATTCAGTTTTCAATATTTTCTGATTTTTCCACTTTTTAACTATAAAAAAATGTTTGAAGATAAATTTTGGTTTATACATTTTATTTGACTGCTACAGCTAAGTCTTATTGATCTGAGTGTTTTAAAATCTGGAATAAATGATTTACATACAGCAGATTTTTTATGCGATAACTTTCAAATGCACAATCAGAGAATACAGGATATTTACAAGTGAAATTTTATTGTGAATAATTTTTTTTGAAGCTGATGATGTATGGTGAAATAAGTTACTGTTATATATATGTGTGTATTAAATATATGTATACCTACAAATTCTAATTGTATAAATAACCATCAGTTATCATTTTTATCAAATCCACACAAACGAGTTCCAGTAATGTTTTACAATCTAATGAACATTAGACAAGGAAAGTAATTATTATTACGTTCATCGAAATACATTTACTTACAAATCTACATCATGACACTACTCCACGTATACGTAAAAGGTAAACGATTGTAATAAGCTGCAAATGCAAACAGTACCATAAGTATAAACAAAATAGCTAATAATCTGATACACAATATTGAACATTGTCATTAGACAGACATCATTAGATTTGTAAAAACTGACATTGCACAATACAATACGGTTTCTTAGAAGGGAAATATATTGAAAATCTTTATTGGNTGATACACAATATTGAACATTGTCATTAGACAGACATCATTAGATTTGTAAAAACTGACATTGCACAATACAATACGGTTTCTTAGAAGGGAAATATATTGAAAATCTTTATTGGGAGGATAAAATATTCAGTGATATGTAGAAGCTTCGTTTACCCCTTACCTCTTTCGATTCTCCACACTACTATTGACACGTCTTATGCTGAACGGGGATGATGCACGGAAATCAGAAATTATAC
The DNA here is from genome assembly GCA_027744095.1 of Zhuqinia jingwanae. NCBI lineage: Eukaryota > Metazoa > Arthropoda > Collembola > Entomobryomorpha > Paronellidae > Zhuqinia > Zhuqinia jingwanae. Next base: position 11,289 of record JAHZNC010005832.1, on the reverse strand, counting down.
ATCTCAAGAAATACAACAATAATAATAGTTGTAATTTTCGCAAATTTTCATCAAAATTTTACCGTGTTGTATCCAGGAATTCCCTTCTTAAATAAAAATAAAGGAATTTAAAAAAAATCAATTATTACTATAAACGAATATAAAGTTGTAATTGATTGTGAAAGATTAATTACAAGATGAGTAGTAATGAGCGCGTGACTTACATAGTACATAGGTACATACTATTAAATACGTTAGTTTAAATGATAGACTATCAGCGATAAATAAAAAAATGTATAAAAGATAATATGATGTACATATATGTATATATGAGACAGAGAGAAAACGTATATGATCGATATATTACTGTAAGTAATGTATTTAAAAATGTGTAAGTTGCTGTAACTATGATACACAGATATAATAGGTAATTCCCAAAACTATGTTCAAAAATTTATGAATATTTGAAACATTTAAAAAAGGTGCTCCTTTACAAAATTGTAACAAACTTTTTATTCGTGTGATTTATATTGATGGCATTATAGCCATTGATTTTTTCCTCTTGCGTACTAATCATGCAGGGTGTTTAGGTTGTATCAGTTGTAAAATAAATAAATTTGTACAATACTAAAATCTGTAATCTAAATCTTAAACATTAACATTAACAGCACACGTATGAACTTATACAATAAATTGAGAGATACGTGTATAAAAATACCAAGTAATGGACAGACGTCTAATAATATGTATGTAAATGTTGGCCATGTTGAGAAATATTGATGAAAGAAAAATTAAATTTACATAAAAAAGGAAGTGTAAATTTGACTTCATCAATCATGTCATATGTCAATCATTAAATCTGCGAATTTTTACCTTTAAGTTAGTTAAAATAATAATTAATTATTAATAAAAAAATTGGAATAATAATAATGATAATTACCTAAGGTTTCTTTCTCCGTTGAATTCGTAATCTGCGAGAAACTTTTAGAAATTTGACAAAATCGAATAAAATACTCATAGTGTGCGTCAAATTAAGTTAGAATTTTAAGTCTGGTGTAAACAGTTTCTGTAATCTGCTTTTTTGAAGAAAAAAAGATTCCACGATGCCAATAAGTTAGCTTTACAAGCTAAAATACAAATTGAAATAAAAATATTAAAGAGTATAATATGTACGTGTGTTATTCTTATTTTACATTAACACTCTAAGTAGATCAACATATATTTGATGAAGGGAAGTTGGAGGCGTGACGTTGATGATTTGATAAAATTGGAATTGAGTTATGAAATTAGATTTGCGCTCTTTGAAGCACAAATTGAAGCTGAAATATTGTACACAATAATTATTTCGGCTGTTAGGTAGTTAGTTAGTTAGTCTCATTTTATTCAGATGTTTACAGGTAATATTTAAAAAACAATGTTTTATACAATTCACTTTTCATGCTCTAACATCTATTTCTAATCTTTTTAACTTTGAAAGCAAATATCCAATATGATTGGAATCACGTTGAAAAATGTATCGTAAAACCTAATTTAAGATAAGACAAGAAACCTCATTTGGTCCATATAAGTAATCTAAAACAAATTCAATTTACATATGTCTTGAAATTTGTGATTTTCAAGCTATTGCCTGAGTATTTTTTCTTCGAGGTAACTTTTTGGACATACATATTTCAAACTGTTACACTGATTCAATGGTCTTACCAAATCTAAACCACAAAATACGTATGTGGCAAGTAAATAATAATAATGAAAGCAGGTTGCATATATGTATATAAATTATTAAAATACTTTCGCTTAAGCGCAAATTCGCTACAAACTACGAAATCAATCAACATATGAATTGTGAAGGACAAACAGAGTAAGTTGTCATCTCGTAAGCTCTATGTTTGACCATATTATCATTTTTTTACTTTGTAAAAATGTCAAAGTTTAGTTTCATAAAAAAGTTCTTCACCAAATTGGATGACTATTTAAATATGCAGATGATTATCGTTTATAGGAATTTGAAGCTTGTATATGTAGATCAGCGACCAAGGTATTAGATACAGTTCCGGTCAAAAGTTTTTCACCGCTACAATTTTATACCGGCTAAAATCTACTTTCAAGCACCATTTTGAACTTATAGCATAGGAGTTTTTAAAAACTGTTGTTGTTTGCCTACATGTAGATTGTGATGCACAATTTTATTTCATACATGATGTATACTTTCGTGTGTTTATTCTTGGAAACATCAAAGTAAATGTAAAATATCCCAATACTACGAAGAAATCATTTTTACCGGATATAATGCAGAAATCGGTCTGTACATCAACATCTTTTCAGAGAATCATAATGTACATTCTACACACACAATGCATGGATACACATGGATATTGCATATTATGTAAAAGATAAATGTAGCAACTTCCTTGTGTCAAAGCTTCGCATCAAGCGTTATCTGTGCCGTCTATGTTCCAAACACTTAATAACTTTTGCATGCTCTTCTAATAATGGTTTACATAGATCACCATCGATAAACCCATAACAGATGGCGTGGCAGTGTAAAAGGACTAGATACATACCAACACAACAACGTAGGCACGTGTTTACATAGGTTTTGTTAAACTTTTTCTTGAGATGTTCAACCAAAAAACTATCTCTTCCTTCGTTAAAAATTACCTAAATACACATGATACAATAACGTATGGTCATTCCAGTTGGTCAATTTATTTGATCAGCGTTATACCTTAAACAAGTAGACGGGATTTATTTATGTAACAAGCTATGCTATATTATCGTTATTTGTCAGATGTAAATACCTACCTACACAAAAGGACGCCTGTGTTGCATTGCCAATAATGCTATAGTATATTACCTACCAAACAAAGAGGAATTTTTCGGGCCCAGGACTTGCAGAAGCCCCTTTTATCTACAATCTATGCATTGCATTTCCAAGAACCCGCATCTTTCGCCAGGACATTTCTGCATGACTGGCTTCAAATATATGAAGCTTTTGTTAGCCGTGCTTATAGGGATTGTTATTGTCGGGCATACATTGGGTGAGTGCGAATGTGTATTTCCTTTTTATTATAGAGAGTCGTTGTTCAATATGTATGATTGTTCCACTACAGTATTCAATGATAAATCACACGAAAACAGTATTTATCTGCCCAAAAACTGGCTGAATTGTGCTGGCATGCAGAGAGTGAGAGAGAGTCCTTAGAAAAAGAAAAGTATCACTGCAGCAAAAGTCATAACCTTCACCGTTTAAAGGTTACTCTAAAATGCTAGTTAACGTTCTCTCTGAAAAAAAAAATTCGAGTACTATCCTTGGACGAAACCCATTCCTATCATCAATAAGCCATTCTTGGAATTATTTATGCTCCTCTAAACTAAACCATGTCGCTTTCACCGTTTATATGCTCAACTAATATCATGAATAGTATCGTACGCTTCCATCACGAAATCTACAAGGAGCAGTGGTAGTTGACATGATCATTACACGTTAACCATGTACACTGCGGAGCTCATTAAAAATTCCTTTGATTTTAACAAATTAGCGTTAAATTTTTTACAATGCTTTAACTTTTATCTTCCGTGAGCAAACATGGTTTGCTCAAAAAAAGGGGTTTGTATGCAAAGCAAACTTTCATCCCTAAATATGACCTTCGGAAGCGGGAACAAGGCTTCAAAACTCGCTGCTCTCTAATTTTACAATAATAAGCATGTATGTCGGTAAATATAGGATTTTTTCCTACTTTTTCCCTCTTCTCTTTTGTCGCTGAACAAATTTGTAAATCTCGTGGGAACCAAAATGTGGCAAGAATTTGTGTAAAAAAGCGTAACATACATATACATGTATGCCTAGTATATAGAATAGCTAGAAAGTAGAAATGGGAAATTTTTCGCTCGTTTTACGCTCTCTTTCTTTCTTCTTTTTTATTACATAAAAACAGCCCTTTTCTGCTTCAAACCAATTTTATTCTGCATTGAACTCCATTTTGTACCGGATGTGTTTCCTGCCACTCTGGTAACTACTTTAACTTTGTGTTCGGGAATGTACAAATATATTGGTCGGTTTGCCTGGTCTTGTTACCAGGAAGACCCTTTCTCTTTTTATTAACGGATGGCAAATTACATACATACATAGGTACTCATTTGTACGTTCGAAATTATGTCGTTGTGTAACACGTTTCACCTTGTCTACATTTTGGTTCATTTACTTTTGTGTGTTTGTAAAAAAAATTGGACTAAAGCAAATGAGTTTGGATTGAAATTTTTTTTACCCCAACTTAACACACATCACCAGCTTGCATCTCTCTCTCTCTCTCTCTGAATTTTGTGGGAACTTTATCCATTTATTCTTTTGCTATATCTGTGAGTGTCCCTTGCAGCCTCCCTCTCTCTCTCTCTCTCTCTCTCTCTCTCCTTCTTTTGTACATAATTCTGTACCTTATTTTTACAAGATGACATACAATATATAATGTAAAAAGGACATTGATTATTTCAACTTGTTTGTTAGCTGTGCAGAGATTGTAAAAGGATTGAAAAAAAATCACGTATAGTGTACTGTGTGGTACACCCAGGCACTACACCAAAGAAAATGGAATCGATATAGTATAGTTTATTGCATTTCTCACAAGAAACTTTTTCTTTTTCACACAAAATAGAAATTGTTTTGCTTACAGTTGTTGTAGTAGTAGTAGTAGTTGTTGTTGTTGTAGAAAGAAGTGATTTTGTTTTCCTTTTGCCATTGTATGTTTTCTAAGTGAAAGCATAATACACATACTTTTAGGTTGTAGGTGTGCTTAGTGCTTATACACATATATACCTAGGTAGGTTACGTATGGATATAATAGGCAGTTATATGTAACCAAGTACGTAGTTCTGTGGTAAATTTTCGGTTACAAACAACATGTGTAGCATTTATCTTAATGTATGAACAAGTTCACGTTTTCCTGTCTATTCAACGGGGGTATGCTTTGCACATTTATACCCGTATGATCATGACCTCAATGTCTTGTCTTTTCCCCTTTTTTCTTACCTTGTCTGTCGAAAGAAATCACAGGGAACACGCGAAACAGCTTTTAGAACAGAAGAGAATTTTTTATTTTCGCTGTATATAAAACCGCATTTATGCTGCTGCTGCTTCTCCTGCTGCCAACGCAAAGATGAAGATAGATCAAGTCAAGAATTCCATCTTGTAGTGACAAAGCCATTGAATCGATCGTCTTCTTTATCGGAGCAAAAAAAAATGTATGTAGCATTATTTCTGATTTGCGAGTAAGATTATATTTGCCAAACGCAGGTTACATTTTTTTTATTTCTCTGAAGAGCGATTCACTGTCACACCAGTTGACTGGTAGAGCAATAAGAGATTACATGTATTTTTAGAAAAGAAATCGCTGTTTTAGCTTGGACCCTGTGTAGTAGTGTATTCATGATAAAAGTTGAGTCATGACAGGAAAGTATAAAACGAAGTGAAAGTCTGGGGGTAGGTGAAATCCCTCAAGTTGAAACATTTTCAATATATACATACAAGCCAGCAGCAGAGTCCTGAGGTTTTTATCCATTTATTTGTGATTGGTCTCCGTAGATCCGCTTCTTCCACACTGCTTCTCTCTAATAACAAAAGTGCCAATTTCTTCATCTGACTTGCCCTTACAAATGTATCCATGATTTAATCAAAGTAGGACAAGCTAAAAATTGCGTACGTGTCCGGATGTGTGTGTACAACGAGAGTACAAAAAGCAAGTAAAGATGCTTGAGAGTTGATGTATGTTGCGCTATACATAACAAGCAATTTATATGTATATACCCATGTATAAAACATGTTATCTTGTAATATACACTTACAATGATGCTTGTGTAGAGCTATATTACGTTTATCTAAGCGTGCCAAACGGAAATCAATCTTTTCTCTTTCATGCTGCGTATTTTTCCCAATATATCATCCCAAGGTTTACTTCACATGAAAGTCGTTCTTACAAAATTTTAACGCCTATTCCTCATACAATTACTTTTATACAGATCATATAATAATTATGAACACTACGCTATCTTTCTCTCTCTCTCTCTCTCTCTTATAAGAATTTTTTGCGCAATATTTGGAATCCATTATCCGTCCTACATAATATGTCACTGGAAATTATACACTTTTCTGTACAAAGTGAAAGTTACGAAGACGAATGACTTCACTTTTCTGTTTCTCCGTAATATTCCTCAATATTGAATTTAACTCACATTAACATGAAAAGCAGTTAGCGTAGGCCAGGATTTTTTATTGTCAAAATATCTAATAGAATGCATTTAATTCATTCATTCAATGATAGAAATCAGTTAAGCAAACATGGTCCTAAGTAGTTGAGTGCCTGCAAAAAGACGATATATTTTTACTTGGAACTGCTAAATTTTTGCAAGTGGATTGAATAAAACAAGGAATATGTTAGGTATAGGATGCCGTGTAAAATGGTAAAGACTTGACTAATAAAAAATTATTATTATTATTATTATTTTGCTTCTTTTCCTAGTAATGTTGTTTATATACTTTTACATACATACCATACCGGGTGGCGTATTGCAATATATTACATCTGTTGAACAATTTGAGACAGGGTGCATACCTCCTTTATGGTTTGCGTGGGTGGTGCGCTGGAATAAATTCTTAAAAAATATTAAAGCTCCGAGAGAAAATAGGGATATAGGAATTGACAGAAGAAGAGCAATTCATTGTGCTCGCACACAACTCAATAAACAGAGAAAGTCAATGCCTCAGTAATATTATTTCTTGTGGAATAATACGTATTCTATTTCCACTTTCGCCTGGTGAGAAAAAAGAAGGAGCTAAAGAGAGAGTGTGTGAGTGGTGGAGTGAGAGTTTGCCACTCTGCCGGTATCTCTTCATAAAAGTACTTTCTTCGTCAGCAGATTATATCGAAGGAATTCTAAGGAACTGCGGAAGCCTTGAAACTTTTTGCAAAGAGTAAGTACGCGCACCACATACATACATACTACTAGCAGCAGAGTTGTAAAAGCACGTATCCATCTGGAAATAGAACGGAACGCCAAAATGATATCGTTATATTGCCTTCATCATCACACTTTTACGAATACCTAAATAAGAAAAGAACAAGAAAAAAATGTTTGGAGGTTTGGAAAAAGTGGGTGTAATGAAATTGCGTCATGTTGGACATTTATACCACTATTCCAACTTTGCTGAAAGCTTTCCCTAAAAAATGATTCCGACTTGAATACGTCACATCTTTGGGTAAGTGCACTGCTACTACGACTTGTATTGAAATATATTGCATCATTTCCCAAATTTCAATGGAGCTAAATGAGTTGTAGCAAAGTGTATTATATAGACAAAAGACGCAAATTTATTTCGTTTTTTTTCGTGTTAGGCTAACAGAACTTTCCATTTTCTGTTATTTTTAGCTGAAAGCTTAATAATAACAATAATTATTATTACACTTGAAATAATAATGATAACAACGGAGCAGGTGAAACTTGGAAATTTCGACGAACGGAATCTGATAAAAAGCTACGACTTTTGAATTAAAAAAACTGAGATATATTCGCGTTGAATAAAGATTGGTTTAGCAGCCATTCATTTGAAGGGATTCATGGACATACATAAGCAACCTTGTAAGGAACACTTTTATCTTTTATAGTTAGTGTCCCTGGAGCAAAAATACCCTTGTGACTTCTACGCTTTTTCTTTGTTATATTACAGCTCTTATAAAATCTTGTGAGAACTAAGAACAAAAATAGTATTGCATAACAATGGTTGTATTTTGAATATTTGATGTGGAGAATAAATTTGCTATATGCGAAATTCTTAGATGTTGCTGTAATATTTTTGGGTGGGAGTTATGTGTGTGAAATGAATCTAAAATGTAAAATGTAAATTGAAAAGCAGAGAAATTCCCATAAATCTTTGAAAATTTCCTTCTTTTTCCCCCAAATGAAAGCAAATAAATATGATTTAAAAAGAGATGGAAATGTCAATAAATTTAAAATATGTTGTATTTATTTAATATCAATCTTTGTCATGTGCGTTTTCTCTTTTTTCTCTTCTTTTTTTTGCCTTTTCAATACCTTCTCAATTTTTTTTGACTGTTGAAATCCTTACATTGAACAAGAGCACATAGCGGATATAATATAGAGAGGCAAGAGAGCAAAGGTCGATATTATAAGGTAATATCCGGGAATGGATACACAAGGTATTTATGTATTTATATAATATAGTTTGAGGGGATTTAATATTGCTATGTATTCGTTTTGGGAGCAGGGCTTGACTGATCTCGCGTATCATGAGATAATCTCCTTTTCTCTGCTCGCTTCTTTTTTTTAACTCTTGAAACATGCATCACACGTACAACACTATATAACCAACAATATAATATCTTGTGTGTTGTGAACATGCTTAGCATTCTTTTTCTCTCGCTCTGTTCACATAATAATAATAATAAATAAAATAATGAATATAATATTTTCACCAGTGAGAAATAACCATCAGTGACACACTACACTACTGGGATATTGCATAACATAATTCATTCTTTCATTCAAGCAGTTTTTCTTCTTCTTGTTGTTGAAAAAGTATAATAACAGTACACATGCATCATGTTCATTTTCCAGTTTGTGTACGTTTTTATCTACAAGGTAGTGTGCATTTATACTTGTATCTCCTCTGCAGTATATGTTATTCACAGTTTGAGAAAGGTAGTAAAATAAATACATCCATGAGACTTGTAAATCAGAGATCTATTTTATTCATTTCAGCTTTTTGATCTCAACCAAGGTTATTTCGACAGAGATCCTGGACCAATAAATCTTTTTTAGGATAATACAGCAGCATGACATAAAAGTATGGTGTGTGGTGATGGTGATGGTGATGGCAGTGTGCATGTCTATTATATTCCAAAATGGTTTCCTTTACAATGAAGCTGTTTTTGTTAAAGGATACATTTATATTCATACTCTCCCTTTCTCTCGTTTACTCGCCTGGGTTTTTTGGTTAAAAGAGAAAATAATTCAGTAAGTCTTTATACAAAAAAATCTAAATACCTATATACTTACATTGCATATAAATACATACTACTCTGAATATACTTGCCGGCCTTGCTAACGACTTATAAAAAATATTTAAAAGATTTAAACATTCATAGTTGATATAAGAATGATTTAAGCCTACGTTAAATAAAGAGCGTTTGCTCCCTTTTGAGCGTGACTCTCAGATTTTTTTCATATAATTTGCGATGTAAAGTGTATAGTTTGAAATGCGTTTTTATCCACCCCGGTTGAACGGTAGGCCTATAATATGATCCTTCCCGGTCCTGCATCACCATCATCATCACTGTTGTGTACCTCAGGAGAGGTTGATATGATATATAAATATACCACTGATAAAAGCAATGTTGAGTATATGGTTTTCACCGTCTAGTTAACTTGACAAACCAAATTAAAAACAATGAAAATTCCCCGCAGTTAATTCCACTTTTTTCCTTTAAAACGCTTTTAAACCTACATGTTCACAGAGTTTGTTTGATGTTTGCTCAGTATCACATCAAACGCTTTCGGGAATGAACAAATAAACAAAACCACTAAAATAACAGTTGTTGTGTCGCAGGTAGCAACTGCGATGATATACGGAACGCGTGAACTTTAAAACCTTTAAATTATATCCCGAACACTAGCTTAATCTACAAAATACAAATAATTGTTAACGGCATTTAAGTAATACAACATATTACTTTTATAAATATAAAATTATAAGCATATACCATTATCCTGGGGCAAAATAAACAACAGAGTCCAATCCTTGGGCAAGCCTGAAAGGTAAAACTGATTGAAATCAGGAATCAATATACAAGTACGTTGTATTGAGTTGTTTTCAATGTATTTTGCAACATATGCGGCGACAAAAAAATGTTAGAAAACCAACCAGACACCTAAATATTGGTTGTTGATGATGTTTTTTAGAATAAACCACAACATAGTTCACCTCAGAGACGGTTTTCAAATTCTGACCAACGACCGTACATCATAACATTTACGTCACTTACACATCTATGAATTGCGCATTTCAGCGGCTATGCCAAGACACAAATCAAACAGGACAAAAAAAATGAGGAGAGAAGGCTACTATCATCCTTGTTGCTAGTGCTACTACTAAAATATCACATCACGTTTTTCAGCCCTAGGAGTACTTTATTTCTTTGTTTCTCATAGTGAAAGCAAGCTTCACTATCAGTCTAATACACACATACACATCATACTCATCTTTTTTTTTATCTTTTCGTGGAATCCATGCAGAAAAACAAAGAAGCTGAACAGGCATCTCTGCTGCCGTAGAACAAAAACAAAATATGAGAAGAAGAAGAAGAATAAAAAAGAAGCATTTTCTGCTCACATACGCACACATGCCACCAGCAGGAGTCCAAGTCGTATCATCAAACTTGTGATTTATTTTTCGTAGGGGATTTAATGGCATATTTTCTTGTTTAGCTTTGTTTAGTAATATAATAGCGAGCCAGAGATGAGTAAGTCTGTGAGGCATAATATCCTACAGAGTGCAAACAAAAAAAAGAAAAGTATACAGACTCACTCTGTGTATGCATATATGCAAGAGCTGACGCGACGACAAGGACGACCATATACGATGATGATGCTGAAAAGAAGAGAGAAAATGGTGATGTTGATGATATGATGATTCCTTTTCACATTTCCCACGGTCATGATATCATTTCATGTGTGCAAACAAATACATTTGAGGATTTACTGTTATTTACAGTGACCTGCTACTAAAAGCATAGTATGTAAGTACATGTATGTCTGTGTACATAATGGACATTTAGCATTATGATATCACTTCACAGATACACACATCAGAAAAGATGAAAATATCAAGATTTACTTTTTCTCCCATTTATTATGTCTGTCCATTGTAAAAGCATCTAGATATCTATGCATTTGGTACATATCCTCTAGAACCCCAAGTACACCCTATTACACGACGAGAAATACGAGGAATAAAACCATTTTTCTCTCTCTTCCTTCATAAAATTCTACTTTCATGGATGGTAGTACACGATGCTACCTACTATGATATTTTTTTTGCTCTTTTGGCTTTATGTACACAACCTGAATAAAAATCTTTGAAAAAAATATGGTGCAGCACACAAGATGACTACTACACTTTTTCTATACTGTATAGTATATAATACCTATTGTGATTTCGGGAGAAAAATCCATTGTAATAAAAACGGATGCTAATATGTATAGAAATGCAATGGCATGTGGTGCTCTGCTACTACTTTTTTTATG
>JAHZNC010005831.1:0-25854 GCA_027744095.1 Zhuqinia jingwanae | reverse complement strand
ATTGCCGAGTCATAAAAAATAAAATGCTTTATGAGCACACCACAACATACACAACAACAACAAAAAGTCGTAGTAGTGGAAGCAGGCTAGTTTCAAGAGCTACATACCTAGAAACTAAATTTTTTTTACTTTCATGCACTTTCCTTTTGAATTTGGTAGATTACACAATTGAGTTACAAGGTACTAGACTGAGCTACATATACACACACTCTGCTATGCTATAAAACCTTACTATTATTATGGAATATCGGCATCTCTTTTTATTTTGTGAATGTAATAGTTACTCTCAGAAAAAAAATGCCAGAGGAGAAAATCTCATTTTTTTAAAAACGTAAATAGCACAAAAATGTATGTATCTACATGCATTGGTCAGTATATACATAAAACTAGAGAAATAAATGTACACAAAAAAAATCTTCGCTTTTACAGCTTCCAATTTCCGCACAAGTTTTTTTCCTACTTCATACTTGGTTTAATAATTTTTTCCCTCTCTCTCTCTCACGCACACAAAAAAAGCAGTTGGAATATCTCTTTGGCTAGCTTTTTTTCCTCTTTTCCATGTCATCATATTTTACAAAGAATTGTGTTAGCAGTACATGCAGAACAGGACATAATAATACTTAGATAATATGAACTCCTTTTATCTCTCTTTTTTCAATGTACATACCACCGCAGTAGTGGATGGAATATGATGTTTGGATGGGTGATGAGGTCGCTCACATAACATACATACGTATGGAATGACTGAAAAAAAAAATACTTTCTACAAAAAAAAATTCCTATTACAATTCCGCTTTAAAGGACATTTATCCAGTACAATTTGTGTGTATGATGGATATAATATAAATTGAAGAAAAATATGTAATACGATAATGTAGGTACATATATCTTTTGACCGGTCTCTCTTTTGATGTGAATTGAATGAGGCTTCTTGCCATGTGTTATGTAATTGACTTTATGAGCAATGTCGTTGCGGTTCTTAGTTGAAAGCTAGAAAAATTAGTTAGAACTTAAACTGTGATGATAAGGATTTTGCTTCATTTAATTAGTATCCTACCGGGATCCTTCCTTCCACGGTTTGGTATTATTACTACTAGAGTGGGAGTCAACTGTTTCATATTTATTGGCGTGATTTAATGATGACGGGAAATGAGCATGGTCACAGTTGTTCAGTATAATATCTTTTGAGCGCATATTAATGGCTTAAAATCCCGACAAAACAGCTCTAGTCGCATTTGCTAATACATATTTTTTTCTCAAAACCAATCCTTTGTAATGTGTAACGCAGGGATACTTTTGACGTCGTGTCCACATAGTCAAAACATTATCAAAAGGAAAAGCATATAAAATCACGCCAAAAACTCTTCCAAGAATTATGATTAGAGTTGTTTTTTTATCAAACGAAATGAGTGATACTAGTAACTTGGATGGCGCACTGCGACTGCGAATGTTTTCCATCCACTTTTTAAAGCTTCCTATATATATATATATTATTTCAATGCCTTCTTTATACAATTTGTTTCTCCTCCACCTTAAATTTTCTCAGTGCAAAACAATTTCGGCACGTAATTATTACGTTCCATCCAATCTGCAATGTATCGTCTTAGTCTTGGGCTTCCTTAGCCTTTTGCTCGTAATACTTCCATAAAAAAAAGTTTTTCTCAGACACTAAATCCTGAACTTTGGGGAATAAATTTTCAACTTTTTTAGGATGACAAGAGTTTGTGTAAAGTACTTGCACTTGTCATGTAGAATCAGTCCAGAAAGTAGTAAAAGCAGCAGAGCAGTTGTAGTCGTAGCATCAAGGGGGAAGAGGATGATGGAACTTTAATTTCTTTATTGACGACTTCTTTATATAATATAATACTTTGCATGGTAAACATGCTATTGAAGAAACTTAATAAAGTTTCTTCTTTAACTTTTCCTTCTGCTAGGAGCGTAGGGTGTAAAATGATATGATTTCCTAATGGACAAACTACACCTTGGACTTGACTTGACGTGTGTCGATTAAAAGTTTTGCTATACATTATTTTCGCAATCCCAGCAATAATGCTCAAGTTCTCTCAAATAAAACATTCTATATCAGCATGCGTACATTTTATGTATGTATATTTATGTATCTATATTCTATAGCTGGTTGTGTATTGGCTAAATGTATATTTATTTTTATTTTTTTGCTGTGAACAGGGAACTGGAAACTGAAAAGCAGAAGACGGATAAGCTACTTTACTCTGTGCTTCCTCCGTCAGTTGCTAATGAACTACGACACGAGCGCCCAGTGCCCGCAAAAAGGTACGACACTGTCACACTTTTATTCTCGGGAGTTGTGGGCTTCACGGAATATTGTGCGAGAAACTCCAACTATCCTATGAAAATAGTTCAGCTTCTGAACGCCATCTATACCACATTTGATGTGTTGACCGATCCAAAGAAGAATCCGAATGTATACAAGGTATGTGGATTTTTAAAAAATGAAGAAAAAAATGTGCTTGATAGAGAAATGCTTTTCCTTGAATGAAGTTATTTCTTTAAAATTGGTTAAATAACAAATATGTCTTCATGGACTAAAATGTGTTGGAACACTAAAGGTTGAGACGGTGGGTGACAAGTACATGGCAGTTAGCGGTTTACCAGAAAAGTGTTCGTCGCATGCAAGATGCATTGCGAGGCTGGCACTAGACATGATGGATTTGGTTCAGCAGGTCAAAGTTCCAGACATTGAAGTTGTAAGTTTTCGTTGGGCGTCATTTTATGCTTTGTAAAATTTCAAATTTTTTCCAAAGTTGGACGTTTCTTGATTCATTGATAATTTTTTTGTGTGGCCCTAAGAAATTACCATACATTGTCATCTACATAATATGCTATTTGAAAATCTTAAATTTGAAGTGCAACATTTTGGGTTATTTTTTTTGTAGATGGCTACAGAATGATCAAAATTTCGATCCAAGTTTCTCTTTTGAGGATCGTGGTCCGGTGACAATGAAAGGAAAGGCGGAGCCTATGAATGTTTACTTCTTGTCCAGAAAAACTCCACAAAGCACACCAGGTCACCAATTATGTATCAATAATTTCCTTTTAAAATTTCCCGACTCTGTCATATATTTGTATACATAATTCACACTTATTATTACAGCTTCCACCACCACTGGTGCAGCAGCAGCAATGGAAATTGACGCTGTGAGTACCGTGGAGCCAGCCGAGGTGAGCGTCGTTATGAAAAGTAGCCAAGACGTGAAGAGCACCGATATCTGACAAGAAAAGAAGAAGAAACGTAGGTCGACCGACTGCGGTTCTTCATCCCTGTGTCATTTGCTGTAGATGTGTAGCTAGACAAATGACACCCACAAACTAATATCACCGTTGTTGATTACCCAGAAAAAACTTCATTTTTTTTTGCCATTGCACATGTATATATAAGATATATTGATGATCGCATGTACACAGCGTTAAAACCAGACCAGACCAAAATATATACCTACCTATATGTATGTCTAATCAAGGTACAATCAATGAACAAGAAAATCGGGATTTTAAAACAAACCGCTCCAAAAAAAATTATAATATCTACTGTAACCACCGCCTTATTTATTTATATATATTATTTGAAAATGTATGCAAAAAAATACCTTCAACTAAAGTTTTTAACCAGTTAGCATATTAATATAGCCAATGGCAAATCAAGTGGAGACTACTGTTTGGAAGGATCCGATTCCTTTCCTCTCAATAATTGGCTAACTGACCAAAAACTTTAGTTGAAAAAGCTGACCACCATATATACTAAATATTTCTCCTGCTTAGTTAAGGGTACGCATGTCTATAGCTATTTTTTTTTGTGATTTACTGTTTGTTTGGAAACCATTTCCGGCACACAATTATTGCACACCACATCAAGTACTACATATTTACATGAGTAAAATAAATAAAAATAAAAATAAATGAATCTCGTTCTCATTTCAAATCTATGGTATAAAATGCTATCTATTTATTTATTTTACACATAATTAACATTTAGTATTAATATCAATACAATTATCATATATAAAAATCCATACTAAAATACAATATATTATTATTATTATTATTACACATGGTATTATAATGCAGTGCTTACTTCCAATTATTTTGATTTCTCATCATCATTCACCTTTTATGCGTACATGCGATAAATTATTATTTTTTCAATCATTCATCATAGTAAAAAAAAAACATCATCATTCACACCACATCCTCATTTATCATCATCAGCATCTTCTTGTGCAAAACTTTGAAAAATATAAAAAGTACCATTTCCTTTGAAACTATAACAGATAATTTTGAAATTATCCGGGTGGAGAAAATAGGTAACTGATAATTTTGCTGTGTTTTTAAACCATTACAAATGTGTAATGGTAACAAGTAATGTGTTTTATTATTATTATTATTTTTAAATATTATACGTAATATTTAATCATACAACCCTTTCATATCCTTTTCCTTTCACCTCTACAAAACATTTAACTTTAACTCATGACAAAAACTTAACTATAACTTCAATTTTTACATAAAATTTTATTTACAGAATCCGATATTCTTACAATTTACTAATATATCATGTGTATGTATATATTTTATTTAATACTCTCTCGCAAACATTCACTGAACTCTCCACATTTTTATTGTATTTTTTTAAATAAATGTATCGTAGTATCGTGTATTAATTTTAACCCCTTATTTTTCCCATGCTGGGCACTTGAATATTTTTTTATTTATTTTACAATTAAAAATACATATTCTTTTTATCTGAAATGTTAATTTCATGCGTAAATAAAATATATTTATACATTATTATTATTAGCTATTTATGTAAGCCACATCCCAACTTGTATCAACCGACGTGTTTTACAATAGTTGGGTATGTAGGTTTATCATTTTCATACGTTTCGCCTCTCGCGCTACTATATAAACTATAAAAGCTACAAAGTAATCTATGAAACTGAAAAAAATAATAATATGAAATCTAACATATTTACTAACATATTTAAAGCATCATTGCTCTACTACTACATTTAAACATTTAGTTGTCAGTGTCACCATATTTTTTGGCTTTTGCTACTTTGTTTTAAATAGTCAACTACAAAAACACATAATAAAATACTATATTTGATCATTATTTTAGTTTTATTTAGAGAAACATTACAAAATTAGTTGTACGATACAAAATGACATAAAATCTTTACTCAAAAAATAAGCTATACAAAAAATATTCACAAAAATATATTTATATCCTTTTTTTTTCATTATGCCTCGGTCATATTGCATAAATCACAGCGTACCAATCCGGAAAGGTCGCAGTGCATACATTTGAGTGCGACGAATTCTGTGGTGAAGTGATTACGATGTACAGATTTCTTGGAGCCGTTGCAAACTGGGCAAGGTAGCATCCGGAAGCCACCACAACGGTCACAAGTGTTTAAAACTGACAGACTCTAAAATAAAATAAAACGGGATTCATTTAAACAACCAAAATTAAATCGATTAATTTGTGTTTGTACATCAAAGTATCGAGGAATATTTTTCCTCATCCACATACCTTATATGGTCTCAGCAAATCCCGTAACTCTCCTGTTTCATTTAGCTTCTCAATCAATTCAGCATCCTGAAATTATACAAACGAGTCAAATCAGTTTTTTCACATAATCATAAAAAGCTATTAATGAGCAAAAAAAGTTTTCGAAGAGAAAAAAATAATTTGGCACAAAATTGTTTTAAAATGGGAATAGAATGAATGAACACCCTAGAGTATAGGTCGAAACCTACATGTCAGTTAATAGCCAAACTGATTGGTTTTTTTTTCAATACTTTTATGCCATCTACCCGATTTTTTTAAAAACTAGGTGATGTGATGTGCATGTTAAAGTTTGATAATTTTTAAATTTAAGCACAAACACAGCAAGTGCCTTAAAATGAGATTTGGCACAAAATTGTTTTAAAATGGGAATAGAATGAATGAACACCCTAGAGTATAGGTCGAAACCTACATGTCAGTTAATTGCCAAACTGATTGGTTTTTTTTCAGTACTTTTATGCCATCTACCCGATTTTTTTAAAAACTAGGCGATGTGATGTGCATGTTAAAGTTTGATAATTTTTAAATTTAAGCACAAACACAGCAAGTGCCTTAAAATGAGATATGCTGGAATGCATGGATTTTTGAATGGGGTACTTTAATTTTTGTCGGGTACTTGATTTTTTTTATAAACAAATATGTCGGGAAGTTGATTTTTGTGATAAAATAAAAATCGGGATGTTGGTAAATTGGC
Source organism: Zhuqinia jingwanae (assembly GCA_027744095.1). Taxonomy (NCBI): domain Eukaryota; kingdom Metazoa; phylum Arthropoda; class Collembola; order Entomobryomorpha; family Paronellidae; genus Zhuqinia; species Zhuqinia jingwanae. Next base: position 19,555 of record JAHZNC010005831.1, on the reverse strand, counting down.
TGACAGGCAGTGCCTCAAATAATTACATGAATAATAAATTATATCCGAAAAGTGTTTAAAATTGGTTTGCGAGCACACTAGCCAAATTTACATTATACTTGGTTTGGTTTCGACTTATTTGAAACTTTGCTTGTAAATATATGTAGTTACGTTGAAGGTAAAATACTGAAGATCCAAGAAAATAAATGCTTATTTGTTACAAGCCGCCATGAAAAATAATGTTGAGTATATTCAAGATACATCTAGGTATAGAGAGATGAAGAAGTTAACTAAATAATTCTGGATGTGTTACACAACTTATAGATAATTAAATATCATGGACATCATTGTGCATTGTCTACTTTTTAAAATTATTGATATTTTTTTTTGAATATTTAACATAATTATCCAACATTCAATTGATTATCAACGCTCATCCCTTAAATTGGATACAGACAGGATCAAACTTTATTATTTTATTTTTTTGTAAGTCTATTAGGAACGACAAGTAAATGTTTTGTAAAAGTTTTTAATTGTAAGTAGTTTGCTGCTCCTGTTGCTGCTGCTGCATACAAGTAAGTGTTGATCAAATTTAGCCCTTTCCACGCTTGAGATAATTTTACAAGCTGACATAATGGAATTGTTTTGTCTCAGCAAAAATCTCATTACTCATATTACCTCACATTCATCACAAATCACAACATAACATGATATATATATATATTTTTTTTTAAATACAAGCTGACTTACATACAACAATTACCAATCAATTATTTATTAGTATTTTGTATTTACTTTACATCAAAGTTTAGAATTTATGTAGGTGATGTTGCCGTTTTTGACTGTTATTTCCGATATTCTATCGCAACTTAGATTGTAAAATAGGTACAAGTATAAAACATATGCATATAAATATATACATACAGTTGTCTAGGGAATGCACTTTATTGCATTGTAAACAATTTACTTCCTCCGACAGTTTGTGTTTTAAAATATATATTTTTTGTTATATTATCAACAATTGAAAGAGTAGTAGAGTAAAAACTCATCTTATCTCGAACAGTAATCTGATGTTGTTATAATTAGTTACTTGTTGTTGTGTGTGTGTCTCTCTGGTGTGGGCAAAAATAAAATAACGCTAACGCTATACGGTAATTTACTAGAAATATTATTTATTTTTATTATTATGTCACTTGGTCACCTCTGATCATGCATTTTACTGTAAATAATGTGGTGTAAAAATATATGTATATAAAAAAGCTAAATAAACCGCAGTAGCTCTTTGCATAAAGTTGTTGATAAAACAGGAAGTTGCTGTTTGATTATGCATGCATGCAACTTATTAAGTAAACATACATATTTTAAATGCATACTAGCAACTTTGTGTTTCTTATAGTTGTTGTTGTTGTTGTTGTTGTTGTTGTTGTTGTTGTGTGTGCTTAATCAGGGAGGGATTACCAATGTTTTTTTGTTGTGTTTCATGTAGTACTATTGCAAGCATGTAATAATCAATGAAAAATAAGTTAAAAAAATATCATCTAAAGTACATTTTGATTTAAAAAAAAATATAAAACACAATGAGTTGCTTCTTGCTTTTGTTTGACTTATTAAAAATTACGCAATAGTAAATAGCATAAATGACACACGTTTAAATGATGTGTGTTGCATGTCCTATACGTTTGTGTGTGTGGTCTAAAAACAGGGTGATAATTTTCATACGCAAAGTTTTGTTGTGATATTAACATAATTAAATATGTGCAATAATGGATGACCCGACGCTCACTTAAATGACTTGTATTCATAGCATTTTTTATACTTTCTTATGCTAAAAAAAACTTTAGAATGACACGTAATATTTTTGTGATTATTTTATTTTATGTATCTTTTATAAAAGAGTGTGCATGCATAGGCAATGGTCATTCAATGAAAGTGTTTTAGTGAATGAATTTCACAGGAATATGGAGTACCTCATTTTGATAATACTACACGCAGTTCAAAATTGCTCGACGTTTAAATGCAAAACATGTCAAGTCATATTTCTACATACATGTACATATATAAATGTATACTTTAAATAATATTTCAAAACTCTCGATTACTGTATTTATGGTTTTTCGTTAGACTTTAGTGAGCAACAACTCCTCCTGACTAAGGTGTATGCATATGATGCTCTAGCCTAACTTTTTTTTGCTGATTTCACAATTTCAAATTTCAATATTATGTGTGTGTGTGAGCAAATATATGTATGTGTATAAATAAAGGTACCCCCAAGTGTTGACCCTCCAGAAAAACTTGTGGTAACGCCAGCTGGTTAAAGTTTGGGAGCCGGTGACGAATCTCATTCTGGATGGATCTGTTCATGTAGCAGTCCCTCTCATCGAATTTCACCAGCAGATTGCGAAGTATCTGCTTTACCTTCTGACATCTCATGAACGTGTTGCGGACGACTCCCATGCTGGTCACATACACAACCACACGACCTTGTTCCTTTTCAGCGTATGTCTATGAATTTACAAAAAAAATAATAACACAATTTAAAAAATCATCAATATTTTTTTTAGGATATCAATAGTAAAAATAAATGTGTAATAATAATGTTTAAAGCATATTTTTTAAATCTAATTAGCAAAAGAAAATGACTACAAAATGTATTATTTATGTACATAAATTCCATGTACGTATTTATCTGACGGACACTCGTTTGTATGCCCAACTTTATTTTTCAAAATCATTATTTTTGGGGCGACACACGCCCCATTACATTTCCCTTGAAACTTTTGGTTTCATCAAACAAGCTTGTTATTACATTGTTCACACCCTTTTCTATTGTTTCTACATGTTGGCCAAATTTGGACTTTTGTTTGTAGATAAGCCTATTACATATTATTATTATTACTACTCTTTTTAGATTTCAAAACAAAACCGGCTTATTGTCCAACAGATACAATGACAACAACAAAAAATTGCATCTTTTAACGAAATGGATCGTAAATCAATGCAACTTGAAATGCAATGTAATGAATATCAATAAAAACCGGTCTAGTTGCTCTTTACGCACTTGTACGACCGACCAAGCTTATGACTGACAAGTGTTAACGAAAAAATATAGTTTTTGCTTTGAATACCATCATAATAAGTGCAATTACTGAAAAATTTCTTTATTTAAAATCAACCAATCATTTTTTTTCTTCGAAATTAATAGGTGCTGCAGTTTAAAACTAAAAACTATATTTTAGTATAGCACTGCCTTCTTTTGAGCTTTCGACTCCACCAAAAAAAAACCTGTAACATAAAAATCGCGTTATAGTACGTGACGTACTGCATTGTTTATCCTAATACACTGCTACATACAGAGCAGCAACAATCAAATCAAAACAATAATAATAATAATAACAATTACCATTTGGGTTTAAATTCAAGTTCACGCACTAAATGCACCAGAGCTGATTTATTATTGGCAGTGGTGCAAGAAAAAAAAAGAAGCAGAGGAACAAAGTGGACTCGAAAAATATTTAAAGCGAGCAGTGCATCTTTACACCTGAGTGTATAGTATAAAGTAATGTTACAAAAAATATAATATGTAAAAGTAGATGAATGAGAGAGATACATACATAATATGTGGGAGGATTGAGTTGAATGTAGGTAGACAGACGAATGTACGAATGTTAAATTTTTGAAATTTTTTAGCAGATTTCCGAAAAAAAAAATTGTATATGTACATATTATATGCAAATATATGTGAAACGAAAACAAAATTTGCGAAAATTAAAATGAAACCTAAAATCATGTGTAACATCTTTGTCAAGCATTATTATTCCCGCAGATAAATAAACAAAATTCTTATCATGCAAATTAAATATATGATACACTGAAATTGTAATTATTTTTTAAAGTGTTTTTCTTCTCACATATACATGCATCCCAATTTTCGCATGTGTGAGAGTATGCAAATGCGATACAATTACAAATTCGCATACACATATGCGGGGCTACTAGACAAGACGTACCATTAAAAAGGAAGAATAATATGGTTAATTATCATTATGATTACCTACATGTGAGGATATCTAGACATGCACATCTGTATAATATATACATACACCAATGCATTTCTTACCACTACTTTGATGTAAACAGTTCATGATTTTGGGATATATATATCGAAAGTAAAACCGACAAACAAACAACGGGAGGATATATTCATATGAAATGTATTTTCAGTTTTGTTTAGAAAACAAGCGTGAAAAAATATATAAATATATTGTAGCTAGCATATAATATATACATTACTTGTATCTCAAAGTAGCCTAAGTAGTAGTAGTACTAGCAGCATATCTATCACGCCCACCACCCAAATCTCTTGTTGTACCTTTTCTATTGTAAGGAAATCGAAACTACTCCTACTACCACTGCAACTGCACATACAACTCATTCATAATTATGATTATTTATATGATTGCATCTTTTTGGATGCTTACTCAAGCCTAACATTTTCAATAGGTGCGTGTAGCGTACAACAACGTATATGTACAACAGGAAATGTTAAAGAGTTCTGCTGTGTGTTCTTTTAACGCAAAATAATGATATAAAAATGAATAAAATCAAAATTGTAAACACACAAAAAAAGTAGATTTTAGGTTCTCCAAATCTTTCTGTACTGTTACTACTACGAGTGAAGGAGAATCTTTTTTTTTTTTTCTTTCTTTCTTTCTTCAGATGCTCCACTAATATAACATAATGTTATATGTCGCTGTTTTGTTAAAAGTATTAGTTTGTATGGGATATCAATTTATCAATCACATCCATATTATACCGCTCGTGCTGTATACTTTGCCAATATTATGAATTTTTTGTAGTATAATATGCTTCATCTGTACATATTGAAATTAAACCCAAAATGTAGCCAATTTTTTTTTTCAATATGCACAGGTTATATACCATACACAAAAAAAATCGATGAATGCCTAACCAAATTGTTAAAAATGGAAATTAAAAAAAATATATACTTTTTTGTAATTTTAATTAAGCTTTTTGTTAAAGTTTAGAATCTACAAACCACTATCATAAGCTTCTTTACTTTTTTTGATGATTTGATCCATGTTTTTGAGGCCTTTTCATTCAAAAATTTTAATTGGGCACAAGGGAAATACGGAAAGTTCTAGTAGTTATTTTTTTATTAATAATAATATTAGTGCTATGGTAGCTCATCATAATTTTTGATTGTAATAATAATAATAATGATCATCAGAGCACCTTTAGCTACTTATATACCATACCAATCAACAATAAAATACTCAATCAATAATAATAATAATAATAAATATGACTATATCAGAAAGTAAAATGGACCCTGGCTTGGCACACTATTTTTGGTCATTTGTCAAAATATCTTGTAGCAGTCTACCACATTCAATCAATCTAACTCAAGACATTATTACACTTTCGCTGATATACAATAATAATCAGAAAGTTTACACACAGGTTCTGGGTAATGACAAATTTGTGCTTTGGTGAGTGAGTGCATCATTATTAAAATAGATCAATGCCTATCTATAAAAAAAACTATTAACCATCTTGTTGTGACATTTGCCATTTTACTGCAACATGTTATATAGGTCCATTCTTAATTAATCCATTTTTTTTAAAAACATTTTACAATTGGGTTGCTCACGTTCATGATCATTGCCATTTTCTTCACCAACGTAGACCATTGACACCACCAATAAATATAGTGTGTCAGCTTTTTTAAGGCTCCTAATTTGTATTTCAGTTTTTTTTTTCGCAGAGCCCTCTGCCATGCCTTCGTTTCTCTTCTTTAAAATAGTTCAATTAAAATGAACTGGTAAGAACTACTATACATATTTTTTAAATGGGTTGCGAAATCACCACGTTTCACTCTTCTCTCTCTCCACTACAATTATTATTATTACCATTACCACAGCTAATCATAAAATTTGGATACTATATAGATACTTGACTTGTTTGCTTGTAAACTAACTGTTAACCAGCAGCCGTGTAGCATACCCACTAATTTCAGTCATTGACAGTTGACGACATATTATACAACAGGTTGTGGATTGTATCAATGTCCACAAGCACACAACCCCTTTTAATAACACATTTTTTATTTAAAAAAAAATGAATGTTACTCTACTAGTCATTAACATAAAGTTGCACAATGCAAATGTAATAATATGTACACACATACACACGCCAAAAAGTTCCATATTGTTGCACTTTTACGTTTTGCATCTCATTGTCGGGGTGGAGGTTCATTTTATAGAATCATGCGTGTGTGGACACTTAATTACAGGTAAATGCAAAAAAAATATGTGTTGATTACCTATCAGACAGGTAAATCAAAGGTAAATAAACATTGAACTGAAGTACGTATGTACATAAAAAATCGATATCGGCTCATGTGAAGAAGAAAAAAGTTGAGACAAGTGATATGATTACAACAATCATCCAAAATATTATCCAATGCTTTGAATCCACATCAAGTTTATTTTATCTCCATGGAGATTATTACTACAGGTTGTAGAGTAGAAACTAGTAGGGCGCATGTATGTATACCTATGCAAGTAGTTGTTGTAAGTCAACTAAAAAGTAAGTGGACGCAAGATAATATTTAACCACTTTTGAATGAATGAGTAACCTTGCCAACTCGACTTTGATTGTTTGGCACAGGACAACAACAACAACAACAGGTTACATATCAAGATATACATCACGAAGACAACACAAGCACACTTTTTGATGAACTTGTGGTTATTACGTAGGTACTACTACTGTGGCGACTTGTAAACATTAATATTATTATTATTATACATATTTTTTTTTTTTTAATCTTCATTCCTGAATGAAATGATAAAGGGATTCCCTTAAAAATAATCTTATGAGCATATTATATGAATATTATGGGTTTTCTTTTGGTTGTTGTGAATGAATAAATAAAAAAAGCGAGATAAATATCATCCTCATGAATCATTCAGGAGCAGGAGCATCAGTGAGAGAGGTGCCATGCCGATTTTATGCTCTTCTTCTTCTTCTTGTTATGTTGATTTCTGTGCTGTTTTTATTACAAAAAGGCCGCGCGCTCGCACACACAGCCATAATAAAACCATTCATGTTTCATGTCGTCAGCCTCACTGAAAAGACCATTAAATACCAAAAAGTACACATTTTTGCGACTGGGAATCTCTTTTGATTTTTACACTTATTTTTTTTTTCTTCTGCTAAATCTCTACAGATATGCTAATTACCTTTGTGTCTTGTCTAGTCTCCCATAAAAGTGTACCGTTGTCTTTGCCTATTATAAAGTGAGTTGCGAATGTTTCATTCATAAAACACACTACTATTACAACAACAACTACACACTACGTCTTCATTATGTTTGCCTGTGTGGGATTACAAAGATTGGTGGTGGGGATGATAGTGAAACGACATGAGATAAGGATACACCGTTAAACTGTAAATATGACATAACATCTTTGTCATATTATATCTTCTTCAACTTGAGCATCCCTGTTTTCTTATTATTATTTTTTTTAAAGTTTATAGCGCAATCCCTAGTTTCTTGATGGCATTTAAATACTATTTACTCTATAGATAGACCTACAATTAGACTGAATTTAAAAAGGAATTCATTATTGAACGGCTTTTTTTTCGGAAAGGGTTTTTTACATAAATATTTGTATTAATTGATAAATAATTTAAATGCCTTGCATTGTCATGTGGAGAAATATGCTATAATGAAAAATGTTGTATAATGTGGGTTATGTAAGAATATGTAATACAAATATTTAGTAGGTCCCAAATTGAGCCTAATTTGCAAATAAAATTTGTCTCTAGGATTGGGACATGATGATATGGGAGATGGAAAGAAAAGACTAGTACTTCATTGTCCCTTAGCCTTTTGCTACGTCTTTCATAATCTTTTGCATTATTTACATGTGTCATTTTTTACGTAACATGAATCAATATAAGAATGAATAATACTAATATAATGATGACAAGAGTGAAAAACTCTACTATTAACGCATTGTTTTTTTTCAGGATTTTAAATTGTTTGATAAATTTCGTAAGAATTTCAAAAAAAATTCAATAAATGATGTAAACACTCTGCATTCCTATTCATTTGTTACTTTAGCTCATCTCGCAAATAAAAACATTTCATTTCCATCGTGAAATAAAATCCATGCAAATGTGAAAACTGGGAATGTTTAAAACATACACCAACCAAACAAAAAAAATATCCCCCCCTGACTCAAAATAAAAATCTACAGCAAAAACATGGAATTCCACTCAGGAGCACGTGCGAAAATTCTTAGGCACATATATCATTCTTAATCTACCTATATTTCATTTTGCACTTTTCTTTGACTTTGAATTTGCAGTAAATACTAATATTATTGTGCGTGCATGCATCATTCATCAATGCAATTTAATATGAAGTTTGATGATACATGATACAAATTCTCAAGAACAACGACAAAAATGTATACATATTTTTTTTATCAAACTTTTAAAATATGCGAAGGCAAACAGGATAATAAAAAGTTACAGTTTTAGACGGAAATTTAAATTCCGCTACCACTACCAACCACTGCCGCAATTTATTTACAATTTCCTTTTCCTCATACACATCTATATTTATGCCTGTTGTTCTCTCTAATAATCTTTAATGTATTCGAAACTCTTCTTGAGGTGAATGAAGGACAGTTTATCTTTGAAATACTGTCATTTTCCTTTTTTCAAAAGATTCCGCTAAAATGCTCGTATATTTTTGGCTACTTTGGTTGAACGAGATTTATTTTATTTGCGTACGTGATAAGATTACTAAAACAACAATCTTTTTTCACACAACATATGGCTTTAAAAAAAAAATATATAAAAATATAAATAAAAAACAAACTTTAACAATTTCACGATCGAATTATCGAATTTTCAAGTTCACTGCAGTACATCACAACGTTATCATCTAAAATAAAAAGAGAAAGCAACTTGGTGGCTTTAAACACGTTGCAAATAAAGCAACAAAAATTGGGAATAAGAGAATGAATGATTAGATATCATATTGTCTGAAATATTTCTGTGAATATAAATTACGACGAGCATATGTTCAATGTCCAATTCCATTTTTATCCAAGACGTTACTTTTTTTTTGTAAATGCATTGTTCTTATACAATACATTGTTTTAACGAAACAAATTTCTCAAATTCAGTAGGAGGCTGTTTGACGGCTCTCAGGTATTTTGGTATGTGTAAATAAAGATGTTTGGGGTTGTGTACGACGATATGACGAAGATGATGATGCAAGCATATTTTTTAATACTTTTTCTGTACATTTTTTTTAGTTGCTTTCCAACACAAGAACAATAACGCTTGTTCTTTTTTTATTGTGTCAAAATTGCAAATTTTCATGTTATTGCATCGGGTCGTAAACTCGAGTAATTGGTAAAATCTGCCATTTTCCACTTTTATGCGATTAACTGTCATATAATTTTTTTTTTGCTCATTCTTCTAATCCTACACAAAAATTGGGTAACAAAAATATATACCATTACATGCGTATTACATTACAGGATTTTAGGATACCAAATGGTTTACTTACTTATTATTATTATATATGGTTAATAATCATTAAAAGTATATATATATTTACATATTCTCACAAAACATACAAATATGTACATAAATAACAATGTTTCTTAAGCAATTATTTGCCATCTAATTAAAATAGAATATTTTGACAAGACCCTTGTTTTCTTTTTTCTTCTTTTGTTTTCAAGGAAAGCCCTCCAAAAAAAATAAATGAATGAATAAAAATTTACATATTTTTTTCAAACACTTTTGTCTGATTAGGTATTATTATTACACATTTTCAGAAAATCTCTGATGTTACTTATATGGTAATGAATGATGCAAATAGTAACAGTGTACCGTTTTACAATTACACCACCACAACAACAATATACCTAGGTATCCTTTTACAAAAAAAAACAACAAAATTATTATGTAAAAACCAGTAACAAAACCAGAATGCCTGAGAGAGAGAGAGAGAGAGAGAGAGGAAAATTGCTACATGTACAAATTGTTTAACTGCGTCTTTAATAATTTAAATTATAGTAATTTTTTTAAACAACTATTCCGTCGAATATCTGATGGATAGGTGAGTAGTATAGCCCTTTTTATGTGTCAAGTCAAAAAAAAAGCCTGGGCCTTGAACTAATCTTTTTTTATTGTGGTTGTGGCCTCAAGCATCTTTTTTATATTTCTAATTGGATGAGCACTGATCAGTAATCAAAGTATTTTTTTTTTGAATTGCAAGGGTTCAACAACTTTTATACACACAACTTTGTCCCAACCTTATTTACGTAGGTATTTTTTTACCTGTAATCAAATCCTTCTATGTAACCCCGCGTATATATTTACTACAAAGGATAAAGTCACAATAATAATAATAATAATATAATAATAATAATAACATGTGAGAGACAAAACTTTATCACTTAATTGTAACATAATACATCCACAATCCACACAGATGATACATACACACACACATATTGTAATACAATCAGGTTATTGATTATCCATTTTACTTGATCCTTTCTCTGATTTGATCTCATGATGTAAGATGTAACCCCCACACACACTCTACAAAACTATCACTTTGTCGTCTCATTCTTTTTTTTTTTGCTACATGATGCTACATGATGCTGCTGCTGCTGCTGCCATGCCATCAGATAAAAACGATAAAAATCTTTGGTGGTGTAATTTACAACTTGTGACTCATAAATATGTGGCATAAATTAGTCCATGTAAGATTTAGGTTCTAATTTACCTCCATATGATTATTATTATGGTACATTATTTGTAAATAGCCGAAGGTTGTTAGTTGTTGTTGTTGTTGATTATGTTATAGATGGGCTGTTGCAGTAGTAGTAATGCACGTACTCACAGTAAACAAAAGGGAGACCTGATATATTTTTGTGATTTCGATAATGAATTTGATATAATAAAATATTTATATTATCGTCATGTACGTATATGATACGCCTATAATATTCCGAACAAAGATGGCATAAAATGTGACTTATGCGACATTATTAATATAAACTATAAAAAAATATGTTTCCTTTGAGATCAATCGTGTAAGCTGATGACATCATTAATTTGTTAATGTCATAAAATCTCATACCTACTTACTACATATTATATACATAATACCACAGTATTACTTGTGTCATTTGTGTCTTGTTGAGAAGGACAGTCTATCCTTTGATATTGCAAATCAGGCAAAAAAAAGTAGTTTTTTCCTATTGATAGCATTGAGATAGTAAATAAATGTACAATAATATATCTCATCACATCATATAATATTAGATACATACTTTTTTTTTGTGTTAAAATATTATTCATTTTTTTCAGCAACTCTTACGTTTACAGATATACTACGCGAAGTAGGTGACTATATACAACGTGTAGTATTTATATTTATATCTACGCAGAGGAAAAAGTTATGATTTAGCTTATTTTTGTACAATAATTAAAAAATAATTAGAAAAAAAATCATTGTTTATAAACTAAAGGTTTTTTTCTTCAGCTTCACTGCAACATATTAAACGACTAAAAGGATAAATTTATTAGATATATTAAAAGAAAACGTAACCTTTAATGGTTATTAAAAGAAATTATTACTTATACTTAAATAAGCAGCATTGCTACTGGTTGGTTTAAATTGAACTTTGGTTTTAGGTAGAGGAAGGAACATAATGGAATGAAAATCGTCAGTTTTAAAGACAGGTAGAGCAGTGGTCCGTTCCTTCCTCACCCATTATCAACCTGTGCGCATGAGCATAATATTTTTTTTTACCACACAACATCATAGACTTCTTCAATTTTTCAAATATAAAAAAAATTGTGCAGTTTTGAGCGTATCATATAATCAGACTAGTAAACCGTTCTTTTGAGCTTGTTATTCGCCTAATCTTACATCTTTTAAACCTTCAACTATCTTATCATCAGCTAAACTGCTTGACTTGAAAAAACATATAGTGTGGTGTACGCTCATAAATAATGTTTGTTGTATGTGCACACTGCAACTGCACTCTGCAACAATTGAACCCGNCTCTGCAACAATTGAACCCGAGTCTAATAATAAAAGACTGAGAATGGTAATTTTATGCAATTTTTTAATTTTAAAGAAAAACGAAGGAAGACGTCGACGCTACTGCCCTATTATCTTATTATAATGTATAAAATTACAACTGTGACAACAACCAAGCATTAAATACACCATCATTTTGTCACCAACTGACACGCCACACATTGTCATGATGATGATGATGATGATGCAGCAAAACGTACCTTAGAAACATGCTAGGTGAGTAGACAAAAACACAGAGAGAATTAGAAAAAAACCGAGAAGGCTCTTTTTTATGTATAAAAAAACGCCGAATGTTTTCATTTTGAAGGTTGCAAAATGACTATTATTTGCCGATGTTATCACCACAAAACTAAATATTGTCCTACAGACAGAGACAAACAAATAAAAAGAACGGGAAAAGTCGACACATTAGCAAATAAAAGTGTTAGAGAGAGAGAGAGAGAGAGAGAGAGAGAGAAAGAAAGAACCCATAGGAAATTTACGGGATATTTTTTTGTGTTTGTATTTTTGTATTCAAAAGCGGGATTCACACGGCATTTACTGGCTTTGAATTCAAAATAGTAATCATCAGAGAGTGACAACTGGGTTGCTTGCATATTAATAGGCTACTTTAAAAAAAAAAATTACTGCGTGTCACAGGAGACACATTACGCAATAAAAACAAGTATGAAAAACTACCCTGTAATTTATAAACACATATGATTATAACCCTGATACCCTGACTACGCAAGAAACCCGAACGTGAGGACTCTCTAGTTACCCATATAATTTATTGCAGTTGTTGTTGTTGTTGTTTTATATAAACGAGAAAATCGTCGACAAAAAAATCTCTTGGTAAACTACAGAAATACGGATTTTGTTCTGTTTTGCCAGTCAGCAAAGCAAATTTGTACGTGAGTAAATGTGTTACCGAGTAAATATTTTATTATGATCCTTCAATAAATACAACTTACTCGTTTTATTTCTAGCTGAGGCTTTAACAACACACGTTTTGTTTTTTATCTAATTAATTAATCGACCCTGTAACAACAATATTTTGTTGTACATTTCCCAACAATAAGCAACGTTAGCGTTTCACCACCAAAACTGGCAACTCACATAATGTCATAAGTCATCCAGATAAGCATGACAACTGAGGAAAAAAAATTATCATTTTAATGAGCTAGCGGTTCCCATAAGTTTTACTTGGGTTATTGCACAAGTCATCATCATCATCATCATCAGAACTTCTTCCCATGACACCACAAGAAATCAGATCAAAAATACAATTACTTACATATTATTATTTATATTCTCCTACTTTTTTTATGTAGCTCATTTGCATAATTGCTTGTAAGTATTGCTAAAAAAACAAATATATATATATATATATTATCTTGTTCGTCGTTCCAAGATAACCTTCCATAAAGAATTTTATAAAACCAGCATGTTGTTTTTTTGTTGTTGTTGCTAATGCTGCTTGTAACAGTTGTGCTGACAAACTGACCGACTAACAAAATAAACCAAAAACAACAAAAAGAATTGCAAAATGCAACATTTTTTCTTCATTGTGTGTTGTTATTCTTTTTTAAACACAAAACAATGGCGTTATTTTTACCGTGTGAATTGTGAAATTATCCTTGTCGTCCTTGTTACATTGCTTCTTTTTAAGAGAAAACAACAATAATAATAATAATTTATTTGAATATCTCTTGTTTTGGGCAAAACTGCATATGGTGTATTTTTGGTGTCATCTTTATGTTTCTCTCTATTTTTTTTAATAAATTTTTTTTAAAAGAATGTATGCATTTTTACAATATATTATTATTCAGGTTTCTTTGTGTGAGAAATAAAAATAAAGATGTCTTGAGTCTAGACATGCATGCAAGCTGCTAAAGAAAAGGAACCGTGTAGAAATGTAATATTATGAGTTCTCCATAAAAACACGTTGTGTTGTTTGATGGTTATCGGTCGGTTGGTTAAGGCTAGTTCATGAGGGGGAAACACCGTTTGTACATTGTCAAAATCAGATAAAATTTATTTTTTTTTGCAAGGAAGAAAAAAAAAATGGTTTGATTTACCGTTTTGACTTTTCTTTAGGTTTTTTTTTATTTGGCTGGTTTGCTTATGCTTGGTTAGGTGAGTGTGCTATACAGCTGCAAGCAATTTTATAATTTGCCATGCATACATCCCATGCGGATGATTTTTTTTTCACTGGGTAACCAAGTCAATAGAATAGTAAGCCATGTGGATTTGATTTGATAATCTATGCCATCATCATCATCATCATCAACCTCAACATCATCCTCAAATCATAAAGTACTGCTGTTACTGCTGCTGCGTTCCATTATTATTATTATGATTATGTTTCACTGGTTTGCAGTTTTTATGAACATTCATAATCCCATGTTTTTATGGCACCTTTTTTGAGTGGCTTACCGTTTTTACTTTATTTTATGATAGCTGGAGCGTGAATTTTTTTTTCTGTTTGAATGTTTTAAAAACTGTGACGGCTTTGGCTTCTTAAGTCATAAATATTTTTTTTAAAGTAAAAGGTTAATAAGCGAAAGTAATTACATTTGTTATAAATTCAAGAATGTATATATAAAGTAACAGGTGAGGTATAAGAAAAAATATGACATGAAAATAAATTGGTCTTGATTTTTCAAGTCAAGACCAATAAAAAATACCATGATAACAATAATGTAATACCTAATTATACAAGTCTTCCTCATTACTTGGTTGTGTGTGTACCACCGAATAGCCACCAACAATCATAAAAATAGGACAGGCAAGAACAACGGGACAGAAGAGTGGTATAAAACAAAGCACCACAACTTCCGATGAACTTTAATAAAATTTTGAATCATTTTTTCTGATGGTTTAAAATTCATGTTACATTGTAAAAATGGATTGTTAAATGCCCATGCGAAGGTGGATAATATGCTTTATGTCTTAAAGTAACCAATAAAGTAGCGGCTATGGTTTTTTTTATTATTAAACGAGTGTAACGAATCACTGATTTGGATCACTGCTACGAATCGCATGTTTTCCAAATGGAAAATTAAAAACGGAACTAATTGTCCATGAAACCCTTTTTGTTTGAAAGGATTGTTTCGATAAAAAAAACGTTATACAAAACGTGTCGTTAGCGTAGACATTATTAAAGGGACCTTTTAAGACCTTTTGTTTATTAAAAATAATAATATTATAACAGTTTTAAATACGAAGGAAGCGATTGCATTTGGATTTTGGATAGATATAAAAAACACATCGTCAATCCATAGCCCATATATAAAGACCAGAAGTGTATAAAAAGGAAGATGTATAAACAAATATGGGAATAAACTGTAAAATATGTACTCGTTTTGTAAATAATAATAAATAACATCCAATAAGCATGTATACATACCCATCATCATCGCAAGCAAGCAATTAATCTCTTGTTTATGTGCATCATCAGCAGGACTTTTTGAAATATTTATTTATTTTTTGAAAAAATCCTGGCACAAACTAAATTCACAACATGACACATTGTATGTATTTTTTTTTAAATTAAAAACAATGCAATACAAATTGGTGTAGCATATGCCTTGCCAAAAGATCGCACCACAACAATAATATAATCACACGTTTTGATGGTGGTGCTCATGCGTCAAGAGATAAAATATAAACACTCATAAAATCTATTTAAAATGTCAACAGTATTGTAGCTAACCATTGCACGTTTTACCACTACAATACTTATATTGCAGTTTTTTATTTATTTTTTTGCACCGTTTTAATCTTTCAAATCTTCATTATTACAAGCTTGCAAGCCGACAAATTATGTTCATGTTCAACCCAGTCACTTGACTATTAGTGTTTATTTCAGAAAAAAAACTATGGGAACTCTATTAATTTACAATATTATTTATTATTAGTTTATACCTCTCATTTGATTAGCATTCAAAATGTGTGGTTTATCTATTAAAAAAACATTGCAATTAAACAAATTTTTTTTACAATTCTGTGAGCTGTGAAAAGGGGCTTTATCAGGATAAAATTGATTCATTTTTTATTTATTAAACATTATTAAGTTTATAATAGTAACTAAACACAATAAAGCTTGTCAGTTTTAGTAGCATCTTCTCACAATCAGCATAAAAAAATTCTTAACGTTACCTATTTTTTTTATTGTAGGAATATCAATTAATCTGCGGAATAGTAAAATAATTCAAAGCTTATCTTGATGAGGCGTGCGTGGCTTGATACTCATTTACGCATGATATAAATAAGCCAATAACTCATCTTCATCTCTGTTTGATACAAACAATGATTTTTTTTCTTCTCAAGACGAGCTACAAACAACCTGCATTTAAATTATTTACTTATTTTTTTTACAAAACACGTTGAATTTTTATAGTCCATTTAAAAAAAAGTTAAGACGCTTCTTCAATCAGTCAGTCAGTAAGAAATTAATAATAACAAAAAGGCGCTATAAATTGGTAACACCTTTATCGCCGCCATATTACTGCTAGCTTCTACTTTCACAAATGCAACAAAAAAAGAAAAAAAAAAAGAAGAAGGTAAATAAATTGAACAAAGTGAGGGCTAATTTATTACATGAATATATCAATGTATTTTATCAAAAATTCACAAGTGTTGGTGATTTTCTTGGATTAGATCTGATTTCAATTGAATATACGTGAAATATGATTAATGTCGATTTTAAAAAAAATAAAGTGGAAGGAGTGCACAGCAGGTGTCGATGAGCTGCTGGTGTGCATGACATGCTTTAAAAGTATGCATTCAAACTAGTCTAGTCTGAGGCAAATGATATATCTACTGTATAATATCTTAACCGATAAACAAAAAATGGAAAAATATTTGCACACACACACACACCTAAATATTTTCCCTACTGATTTCAAAGAAAACTTTAATCAAACAACTTTGAATCATATCAGATCATCATTTTAAAAAAAAGTTTTGAAAAAAAGATGCTTGCAAGGGTAGTGTGTAGTATGGTGCGGTAAATACAAAATAATTTTGCATTAAATTATGCGAGTACAAAAATGTATTCAATGAGCAAAACAAAGGACCAAATGGCACTACAACATGACATCCTATTGAAATGGTAATGATTTAAATCATGACTTGATAACTATTGTGACCGGATAGATGAGCAGAGAGAATCTTGTCAAAAGTCCGCTACTACTGTCACCATCATAAACTTACTGCGTGTTTGAGTTTTTCTTGTGTGTGTAAAAACACCCACCTACACACATTTCTCTGCAAAGCAGAAGAGGAACACACAAAAAAAGTAAAGGAAGAGTTGAACAGGATGAGAGGAAATGAGTAAATTAGCGTGCATATCGCAAGCCGCATATATCACATCTAAGTTAGAGTTTATCTCACAAGCAAGCTACTTTTAATCCCACATAAAACTTGCCCATATGAATACAGAATATTTACGGAATCAGCATTAATATGGTTACAAACTTATGTATGTACCTACATAAAAATCATAGGTGCCGCCGACATAAGAGTTATGGAGTTATTAAGGGGTAAATTTTAATAATTTGTGTTGCTATTTACATAACTAAGCTTATGTTAAAAAATAATAAAGTAACTTGAGTGCAAGTTTGCGTAAAGCAAATTTTGGGCAATATTATTTTAACTTATAAACACGCAGAAACGATAATATTTAAAAACAAAAATTGCTTAAAGCACTTAACACCTGTTACAAATATACATACACAGAAAAGGGAACTTTTCGTCTTGGTTCTTAATTATATTATTATGTGGCATGGTGCTCTAAAGTATCCCAATAAAAAAAATAGATTTTCAAAAATGTCAACTTATATTCCGCCAGTGTAACAGACTGACTCCATACATTTATTCATATGTACGGTTATAAGTACCTTGCTTGTCAGAGAAATGGTCTCTTCTCATGTTGTCGGTGTCCTTTTTGTAAAGTTTGCATTGCGAGATGCACATTTTACGCATGTAAAATGAAAGGGAAAGGGTGCAAAAAAATAAATAAATGACGGTTAGTCAGGAAAGGAATCCCAAGAAACGCAACTCAGAGAGCACATGCACGGTTTCATGCATGTATATATTTTTTTGCATTCTTCGTGATCTTCAATCTTACGGCTTGTCTCACCGCAGTCCATAATATTTCAAGCTTCCATTTTCCTTTTTCTTCCGGTAGCAGTTCTGAGAAGGAATAGTCATTTAAAAAAAACAGCATCCGCATGCATACTTTACGCAAGAGTAACAATAATGGAAGCGTCGACAGGTATATTACTATTACGTGCGAACTCTCAATTATATTGTAGTTGAATGAGTCACACGAGAGCAGTAGCGTACCTAACGTTTTTCTCGATGAAAGTAAAAAAAACGCTCATATTTTCAAAATTTATTAGCACACATGTCATTTGCAACGAGACTTCTTTGCATTTTTTTTTCATCCTTCTTTATTACTGCAATTCATATGATTGTGTTTCCTTTTGCTTTTGTATATTTGCGACTTGACTTGTTGACCAAATAACATAAAAGTGTTAGCAGTTTGCACACACACACACACACATGGACTGCATAATAATATTGACATACCATCATCATCATCTGTATGCACAATTATACAAGAATTCATAAATATTCATGGGCATTTTTTTTGGTGATACTTACACCTCATTCACTCATGCAACATAACGTCAGCAGTAGAAAAAAAGACCGGCAGAAGAGAATATTATGATATGAATGACCAAACATGCAAATATGTCAACATCACAAGTGCAGTTAGCAGCAGCAGCATAACAGCAGTAGTTCACTTTTACTTTCAAATTTAAAAAAAAATCCCAATGAGCAATAAAAGTAAAGTAAGAACAGCATCAGTGCACTAAGTGTACACATAGTATAGTCAATGCCAATAGATCCGGGTGCAGCACTCTTCTTTATTCACTTTCATCTTACCACCGTGTCATCATTCTCTCCTTTATTTTATTTTTTATCACAGAGATTCCTATAACATACATAGGCACAAATTCAGACGTTTTTGCAAAACATTTAAATACATAAAAATAATATTCAAGGATTTTCATGAGAATGGGAGTGCTATTGGGTTTCATTTCAAATGTTGCATGTGGTCTATTTGTCATTATTACGGTTAATCAACTTTTTTTTCTTCAGTTAAACGAAAATTTGTTCAACCTATAAAAAATATGTGAAAAAAAACTTTCAACTTCCGTAGTTGCAGGTAAGGTGTCTAGGATAAAGACGCGTCAAGTGTCAAAAATTATACAGGAATGCAAGACAAGACAACTGACTTATTGAAGGAAGCAAACAAGCAAACTTAAGTGGTAAGCTGCGCAAATATGTATATATTTTTTTATTGTTGGAACGTTGGTTCAACATGCCTTGCAGGATGCATTGTTC
>JAHZNC010005830.1:0-10684 GCA_027744095.1 Zhuqinia jingwanae | reverse complement strand
TTGAATATACACTAATACTAATAGTATGGACAACGAAACTGACAAATGTAATAAATGTCTACCTTTGCACACCAAATCCTGCTGCTGGACTGGATCGCTTTTTTATTTTAACAGTAACAACTAATATCCATCCGTAGAAAAAGAAAACAATTACTTTCATGTGCCCTATTTCGCTGTTGGCTGTAAATACTACCAATTTCTTTAGTTTTTTAGTTGATTATTTCAAAACTTAATAACTACATTAAATACATTACAACTTCAGTTGTGATTTTCTGTAACGCTGATTGTTTTAATTTTGGTGAGCGCAATGGCTTCAACTCCAAGTAAAAAGGTGAGATGATTTATTTTTACAAATACCAAAATAAAAGTTTCGTTAGAGTTGCAATTATTGATAATTAAGATTATTATAAATATATTTAGATACGCATAAATGCAAGTTCCCAAGCAACTGTAAAGGAAGGTGTCAAGTGGGAGTGCCCAATTTGTCTTCTGGTTCCTCCAGGACAGGTTTACTTATGTGCGAAGGGTCACTCCATTTGCGGTACCTGTGTAAATCAAGTTAAACGGTGTCCCAGTTGCAGAGTGGCGATTGGCAAGGACAAAGTTAGAAACTATTGGGCAGAGGAAATGTTGGACTCGTTGGAGTTTAAATGCTGTTGGGACGGATGCACGGAGGGGTTTAATCGTGGTGAAATTTCAGAACACGAGGAACGGTGCACTTACAAGTGAGTGGTACACATTTGTGTTCTCTTTCTAGACAGATGTGGATGTAGGTCCAAGATAAATGATTTGTATTCCGGTTTCTAGTATGTCGTTTTTTTGTACCATAATTTACAGCCCCGACTCAATCAAGATATGCCATTTTTTGGACGGGACAATGTGCGACTTTCGATATACCCTGGAAGCCTTGCAAGATATCCGTAAAGTAGAGCAAGTTTTGGAGCACTTGAAGGCCACCCATGACATTCCAGAAAGGAGGATCACACTTGGAACACCTTCAAATGTGCTCTTCAGCCTTGGCGATTCCGATGGCATGTATCGGGGTAACATGTGCATTCGGGGAATTTACAGGATGAACGCCAGAAACAAGATTCACCTCTTTATGAATTTGATCAGGATTTCTAGAAGTGAAACTCATAAACAAATGGTGGCACTTGTATTAATACAACTTACCCCAGAGCCTGATCATGTAAAGTGTGAAAGTTTTAACGCGAACATGACCATTAAAAGCATCCTCAAACCGGATACCGGTTTATCATGGGATCCCGCTTGCACCACAGAAACTAATTGGGTAACCAAACCAATCAAAATTGACCAGTTTGTTAAGTATTGCGACAAGCCTCTGGCAGAGCAACCTAAATTTCCCTTTTGCAAGTCTGCTTCTCATTTGCAAAAACATTACGCCGGAAAGGACAAAGTTATTAGTTTTACATTCTCAATTTCAGAAATTAATAAACGAATGACAAAATTGTAGTCATCTTTGTAAATAATATGTGCTCTTCATAATTGATGATTTGCTTGACAATCAATCTTTGTAAAATACTGAACTATTGAACTAATGATTAATTTTGAATATGTGTGAGTATGTGTAAATTAATAATATGTTATAATGAATCGCCTAATTAAATGGGCAGATAAAAAAATGATGCCCTTTGCGTCAATTTGTTTTTTTTTTGTGAAATTTTAAAAACTAAAATGGGATTTATTTGCCATTAAATTAAAATAAGAAATGTGAAAAAAAAATTCGACGACTTTGGTATAGAAAATGAGGTTTAAAAACTCTATGACATGACGATTACCATTTATTTGCAAGTTTCATAATTAAATTGATTTATTATATGTCGCGTATTTTAATTCTTTTATCAATATCAATGCACATTGACATTATTTATAAGCTTCATAGGTATGTACATACCTGCATTAATTTTCACTCGCATAGTCACTATTTTGATCGCACTACTTACAAATATAATTTATTATTACCATGCGATGTAATTATATTTTCTTTCTGAGTTTTCCGTTATTTTTCCAATATCTTCATACTTCATGCTTCACAAGACAGCCTGGAAATAAAATTTATAAATTATAAATGAAATGAATCAATTTTTTCAATCTCATTTTTTTTCCCCAAAAAATGAGATGGCAGATAAGTTGCTATACATTTTTTTGGAGGACTTTTATTTTCTAATGTTCTAAAACCAGGTAGGTTACATAAGTCAGGTCAGGAGTACCTCAATTTCTATTATATAATCGTCAAACTTTCCTTACATAATAGTTGAAATGACGTACAAGGAATAAAAAAAAACTTACACGTGGTATTTTCGACTTTCTTCAATATTGATTTGGGTGTTGGCCAATATTAGCATTAACTTTAAACTTGTCGTTCCTTACAGCTAATGTCATACCGATATTTGACTTACATACCTGCGCAGTGTTTTTACAATAAATCCTGGCCAGATTTAAAGTTCAAAATTTGTAAAAGTTTTATTTTCATTTTTTTTTTCTTGTGTAAAGAAACTACATTAAATAAACTCTCGCAGACCAGAAGGAAGAACCACCTTTTTTACCGAGAAATAGCAAGCGAGAGATTTTTGTATGTATAGAGTAGAGAGATAATCACTCGTATTTCTGAAATATTAATATTTGAGTGATTTTAATGCTTCAGAAATATTTTTTGCTCTCATTCTGAAATGATAATTTTTGAGTGAACTTGACTATGTAAAAATTATTATCTGAGTTGGTACTTACGCGCAGTGCAATATCGTTAACGGACACAAATAAATAAATAAATATATATATATATATGTATATATACATATAAAGCCACAAGGGAACAACAGAAGTAATTTAGAAATAACCGTAGGCGGTTCTTAATAAAGCAACAGAATGTCATTAACCAAAGTAACATTTGAAGTTCACACTTGGCTTGAAGGCATATTCCCATTCCCTCTACCCTATCATTTTGACCTAATGCGCCACCAGTTTCGAGAAAATGACAAGTACAATAAAGGATATTACAAACGTTATCGGGCTTTAGTTTGGTCATTAAGTGATGTTAATAGAAACCTACTTTTCATCCCGAATTGTCTGGCTAGCATTTCATTGGGACTCCTATACTGCCCAACATCTGGATGAAGGGGTCGTGTATACCATAGTTGTATCCGGGGGTTTGATCTTCGCCCCATGCATTTGCAGAATTGTCACCAAGTGCAGAGAAATTCAATTTGCATTCACACAACTTTGTCATCTTGTCTCGGACCAGGTTTTTCTAAATTTCAGTGCGAGACGATTTGGGAACAAGACTGCAAATGAGCTATCTGCATATATGCATTGTGTGGAAGCATGATGACAATTTCGTTAGCTTGCACTGTTGAGCCCTTTGCTTACACTTGGGAAAAGGACTACGGCTAAATTTGTAACTTGTTGCGTATTTTTTTCTGGGAGTCACGTACGTCACCTGGGCTATCCTTTCGACATTTCTGATGGCGATCAGTTTTATGGAAATGATGGGAATTTACACCAGGGGATTGTGTGTCAACACATTTGTGGTATGTTACAAGCGGTGCCGAACTAGCCAGATTTTAATGAGGATCATTTCAGATTCTTTCTACATATTTCTGAAAGTGCTAATATTTGTGGGTATATTTCTCGCTGGGATTTGCTCATATGCATGGTACAATTAAGATGTGGGGCAGAGTAAATTTGATTGTATATTTAGCTTGTCCGTCTATAGCATCTACTGGCTACGCACTTGCCTTCTTTTTGACATACTCAGCTGGAAGTCCTTACTGGAATTTTGACAAGTACAAACGCTTTTGGAAAAGGAATGTAAGGAGTAAATGGGAACGAAAACAGTTAATGTCTTGTCCTGTGATAGGGATAAATTTGGGAGAGTATGGTAGTGTCAGCGCTCCATTGGGGTTACGCATTTGTGAAGATATAGTTAATAATGCGGTTAATTTACTTTTAATGTGAAACCTAGTTAACTCCTAAATTAATTGCCTCTAATTTAATTTACATTAGAACTAAAACCCCATATACATATTTATGAATAAAAAACGCTAACTTACTGTATGCATGTAGTCAAACTTTTATATAGTGATATGAAATTCAAAATAAAAATGAATTACAACTAATTTTGGTATGTAAAAAAATCTTCATGACGTTTTAGAAATAAAGTTTAAAACATTAAAAATCCAAGTTGAATAGAACAATCACTTGGATCCCACAGCACACTCTGTTTACAACAACAGTTTTTCTTCCAGTAATTTGTTAAACGCAAAGAGGGAGATGATGACATTTGTTCATAAAGTCGACTTGAGTTATTTGGGTGGAAATCTAGAAACTAACTAAACTTTATTTATATTAGAGTTAGCTACTTAGATAATCAAATTAAATTCATCAAATTTCAATGTTAATTATATGCTCATATATGCATATATGCTCATTAACAATGTACAAAATGATTGCGTAAATTCACTGATACAGCTTGTGACCGATTTTCATATCAAGCAAAATATTTGCAAGTCAGGTTTATAATTATGTACAACATATTGCATACAGATCGGTAGAACTTCACACATTGTTTTACAAAGTTGATAAAAGAGAACATCCGTACATGCATTTACCTGTCCGTTTTGTGGAGTTTTTCCAGTAGAACGCAACAAACAGGAAAACATGAGATAACTACCAAATATTTGAAAGGTGAGAAATTTATGCATCAAAAGTCCACAATGGAGATTGGTATATTAGAAAAATCTCGGGTGATGTAGTTTTTCATGCTTCGCGATCTTTGTTTGCTTTTTTACTTGTACAAAATTTGCACACGCCATCACTCTAATCTCAAATATATAAAGAAGGAAGTCAATTTTGTGTCTCGTTTTTCAATTCGCAAAGTCGGAAGTTGTATCATACAACTTGTATGATAGTAATATAATATGTAACGCGAGGCATAGTGTACATATTCGTTTAAATGATTGTTTGTGTTTGTACATGAGAGGACGATAGTGCTGCGGATGTTTTCGTACTCTTAAATCAATATTGTTTTTTGATATACATAATATGCTATTTATCAAGTTGTCTGGATTGATCTGTATTGTTTTGTACACTTTTGCCATGTCAATTCCACATTAATAGCAATCTAACAGTTAATAAGTTAACCGCTTTTCTTTCTTTGAAATTTATAAGGTTTTTCCTTGACAGTATTCAGTTTACGCATTTCAGAGGAGGAATAAATTAAATATTACTTGTTTTTTTTTTTGGAGAATCAGAACTTTTCTTGATATCAATTTAATTTAGCTTCAATATTAGAAAATTTTCATCCAATATTCAAGCACTTGAATAATATGGCAACCAAAAAGCCTTCTACAACAGCAAGCAAGGGTTTCAATTGGGAATGTCCCATTTGCCTGCATGTTTATCCGCGTGAAATTTACCAGTGTAGTAATGGGCACTCCATCTGCAGTTTGTGCATGAACAAAGTTCAAAGTTTGTCCAACTTGTAGAGTGGAAATTGGGAGTAACAAAATAAGAAACCGTTTGGCCGAGGAAATGTTGGACGCCTTTAAATTTTCATGTGATTGGAAAGGATGCATTGAGAAGCTTTCTCGCATTGACATTTCAAAACACAAGGAGCAGTGTCCTCACAAGTATGCAAACAATATTTATTTTTTTTACTTTTGGAACCCATTTTACAAAAAAAATTATTGGAGAAAGATATCATGTAAACGGATAAAGTACACCATTAATTTTTTTTGAAAATTTTGTAGCCCAAATGGGCTGAAGATATGTCACTTTTTCAACACGTCAAAATCCCCCTGCAACTTTCAATTTACAATGGAATCTCTGCAAGAGCCCCCTGGGATTGAACAATTCCTTGAGCATATGAGCTCTGTCCATGGCTATCAAGAGCAGAGCATCAAACCTGGTAACCAAATTTTAACGTCTGCCAGCCTTGAACTTTTGAAATCCATGAAATCAAATCCCGCACAAAATTATCCGACCGGGATAATCTTTACCCCGAATATAATATCCATGGAATACAACAACCGGAAGCATTTATTTCTGCACTTGATAAGCATTGATATGAATGGAGCCAACCAAGAGATGTTTTCACTAATGATGACACAACTAACACCAGATGCGGGATTACCACACTCCTTCACAGTTAATCATGTTTTTAAAGTTTCCTCCGGACTGGGAACTATCTCAACGTTGGATCCAGCGTCCAAGGCAACCACCACTTGGTCAACGAAACCAATGAAGATGGACCAGTTTGTAAAATATTATGTAAAGCATGTTGCTGCTGAACGGCCCCTTATCCCTTGCCCAATACTCCTTTCCCACTTGGAACAGTATTTTGTTGGTCAGCGAGGTGAGATTGAGTATGGATTTTCCATTACGACAAATTAAATTGGTGAGAAATTCAACTATTCTGCGTTGTAGTTGAACTAGCTGCACGTGATTCTATATGACAATATTTTAAGTTATGCTCACATTAACATTATTATCATCAATCACAATTATTAATTGTAAGATAAGGTAATTAATCAAGCATACATTTTACAATATATATATATATGACATATTATGCCATATTTAATGAACGCGTGTAAAAATTGTATAAAAAATGTAGACAGCTCAGAGGTGTGTGTTGAGGTATTCACCTAATGAAGTCCAACGCGATAGATTAATTTATAAACATTGAAATTAGCATTTAATAAGTCATTTAATAATAAGTCTCAATTTTCCGTGTAATTTTTAGGATATACCACAATACAGTACTACGAACTACTACATTAAAAGTTCATTCAAGGGGGAAGTGTCTTCCTTATAAATAATAGTAACACTAATTTACTAAAGTATTAGTAGTATTTACTTAAGTAAAAAAATGTGAATAAACGACAGTGGACATTCCCGTGTTTTTTTTAATCATCAAATACATAAACCTTTGACACCGAGAAACGTTAATTTAAAAGATCATTGGAGTTAAATGTCAAGGACACGCTATCAATTAAAAATAAAATCAAAAGGAAATATTCGAGGACCCTCGGTAGCGTTAGCGCTAGGTAGTTCATCATCATTGTTCTTCAACAATAGTTGGTAATGATAATTCCATAATTTAGTCCATAATTATCACGTGCATTTCGATTACGATCCGAACATAAAAATGGTGCAAAATAAACAGCAGTTTGTGGTTGCATAACTAAGTAGCTACATATATCTCTAGTCAGAATTAAACTTCCAAAAGTCTTTTTGATGACCTTCCCGTACATGTTCGATCAGTACTTGACGTCGCCTTGTGCAGTAGTTCATCATGTCTTGCAACTAAAAAAAACAATATTAAAAATTATTTCAAACGAATCATTGAATAGTATTTTTTAGACATTGATTATATTACCACAACAATCAAATTACCTTAGTTTTATTATAATATAAATTTGCAGACTTCATCCATGTTTCCAAATAGCGAGATAGTTTCTCGGTGGCTGACTCCAGGTCGTGCTGATTATCCTCAAAAATTTCTTTTTCGTTTGTCTTCTGAGCGTAGTAGGCAAAAACGTAGGTGCTCAGTAAAGTTTCCCGGCATTCACAAAGGACGTCTACTGCCTGTCATTTGATAAAACATTTCTTTGTACAAAAAAAGAATTTTCTTTTCTTTGGGCATAGGAATTCATTCCGGAATAAAGTAAAAGGGTAGTTTCAAAATATAATACCTTGTGTAGGATCTGCAATTCAGCCCATGATACCCTCCCACATGTACGCTCAATTTCTGGGATCAAATCTCCAATCTTGTTATACAGTTTCTTTTCGAGCTCCAAACTACGGGAGTGGATTTTGAAACGATTGAAGTAGAACAAATAGGGGCCCATTTCGTCCCCCCAATTGTCCTTGGCAGTTTGCCAATCTGGCTTCTTGTAAACATTACAAGGGTGATGGTGATTCGTTGTTAGTTCCATACATTTCCAGCAAAATTGTGTTCCACAAACTATACAAAATGTGTGACGGCAGGAGCAGGTCACAGATCGGCTAAGGCCATCTTCCCATTTGACCTTGATAGCGTTGACGCAGCCTGGAGAAGGGCACCATTTCATGTAGCGATTACACTGGACAAAGCTGTTGGTTGTTTGCTGTTGGTATTTCACTTTCATTTGCGGATCAATAAGTAGCTTCATCACGTCGTCGTCGTCCACCAAAACTGGACAGTTGTGAGCAGCACAGGTAATCCCTTGATTAGTCCCTCCCTCCAAAATCAAACTGGTCAGGTATTTAGTCCAGCATGCAGTGCAGAAACCATGTCCACAGCTTAGTCCAAAAAATGACTGTAATAAAAAGTACACATTCATTTATTTTAGTTTCAAACAAAAATTTTTTTGTTAAAATGGTAGTCAAAAACTTCTTTTTTTGGATTACTGTTTGAGGTCGTTCCAAACAACATATCTGACATTGTTTCTCCTTTCCTCCATTGACAGCTGCCAAGGCTGGGATCTCATGTTTGGTTCTGTTGACCTTGATCACTTTAGCATTTTTGAAAAACTCGTCCCTGCCTTTATCATCATTAGTCACATTGCAGTAAGCTTCCAGAACACGTTCTTTGTCCCACTGGAAATGGTTCAGAAGCTGACGCATGGTTGTGGGAGGAAGTTGAAGGATGGCATTCACCTGGTAGAAATATATAACCAAAAACGATTAATTCACTATTTACATCCGGAATACCGGTATTTTTTAAAGCTGCGGAGCTTTCTTACTTCCTGTACTGTGCTTGCCATGCACTCAACAAGCTGGTCAGTAGACAAAACATGATAAGAACGTGTGTCTTCTTTCTTGTTAACAGGATAATCATCGGATTTCGACTCCATACCAGAAGAATCAGCATCACTAGCAAGACGACCAAGTGATGATGATGAATCATTAGCACTGCTACCCTCTTCAGAAGTCCAGGAAGTCTCGGCGTGGTAAGAATCATCAAGCCTAATGTTCACCGCACCTGCTCTGCAATATTCTTGTGATTCCATCGTATATCACTGTCAAATATATTTAAAAATTGAAATGAATGAAAGTATATAACGAACTTTAATACACTCCAAAGAAGAGTAAAATTTTATAGCGGATGTTTGAAGAAATGACACACAAATCCGTTTTTACCTTAATTACCTTAAAGCAAAGATGCAGTTCACCAAACAATAAAATAAATTCTTGTGCAGTGTCACAAAAGTTGTTTCCTGTAGCCNTGCTAATTTTGATCTTACTGAATTTAATTTTGCTTACCTAAGCAAGATTTCATGCTCAAGATAGCAAATTTTGACTTACTGCATCCGGCTACTGTTCTGAGTTCTGACTCCTCATCTGGCTTGATGGTATAAAAGCAGCCTAGTCAAAAAAAATTGCTGTGCTGGTTTTTATGTTGAATGATGAACAAGTGCTTTTTAATAGCTCACAGTAGGGATGTGCACGGACTACGTCCACCATCTACCTATCTACCAATGTTACATTTAGTTATCCTCCACCATCTACCATCCACCGGTCACTCTCCAAATTTACGATCTACCATCTAATCCACCGGTAAAAATCCATCATCTATCATCTACCACATGCGCTCAACCATACATTCCTTTTCACGTCTGTATTACAAAAATGCATTGTGGAATTATAAACGCGCGCTGAATTTTATAAACAGGTTGGGGTGGTGCAATACTTTGTCCAAATTAACACGTTAGTAAACCCAGGTAGTTAACTACAATTAACTAATTGCGATTACAAAATTGACCTCATATTCGGAATCAGGATGTCCAATTCCTATTATGTACATGCCTCATACGTACGTATTATGTATACATGGCTTTTCTGTCCCCCATATCCCCGGGGGATGACCCTATCTTCGAGCTACTAACCTTAGGTATCGATTACCGAAAACAGACTTCCAAAATTCATAGTAGTTTTCAAAACATTACGGATACGGGCGGGAGGGCAGCCGGTAGAACGGCAAAATATTATGTAGGTACTTCTACGAAGTCGATAATAAAGGTCTAATTCTAATCATTCTAATGTTCAACATGCACGTCTGTGATACTGTCCACCAGCTACCACGTGACATTTTTGATCTACCGTCCAGCATCCACCGGGGTGACGGTAAAAATTGCTATCTACCACTATCATCTACCAAATAGCCAGGTAGACGGTAGATGGTAGACTGGTAGATGCTCTACCACGGTAGATCTACTGGTAGAGTGCACATCCCTAGCTCACAGTCTCACATCTCACATGTTCCCTGTTGTTCATTTTAACGTTGTGCAAAACGAAATAAAATGTTTCATTGCCTGGCTTCACTTTGGAATCCAAAGTTTGTATGTGATTTGGTAACAAAGACGGGGCATAATGATATGATAATGAGAAAGTAAAAATACATGTTAGTTGTTGTGATTTGTGATGTGTTGTGATAACAGTCAAAAACTGCAGTTTGATAACAAGACTGCTTTGCACGAAGGGGCATTTTGAGAAATGGAGATTTTCGCAGTGTTCTTAGCTTTCTGATTAATTTGTTTAATAAATTTTTGTTGCTGTTTGAAAAAAAATGAAAACTAGTATACATGATGTAAGCAGCTAAATGTCTGTGTATTTTGTTATTGAGAAACTATTTGCATGTAAAAAAATGTTTTTTTCAAATTTTACTCCTCTTTTCTCAATT
>JAHZNC010005829.1:0-12252 GCA_027744095.1 Zhuqinia jingwanae | reverse complement strand
AAAAAAAATGTGACCTGTAACATTTGTTTTTTTTAATACCTACCAAATCTCCGCACTCTTTTTTGCGGCGCCGACTAAAAAAGAATATAATATATCGTCAAACGGTTAAATAAACCAAATAAAGCCTGCAAGGCTGATTGTAAAATCAGTTTTATTTTCCATCCTTTTTTTGTTTTTGTCTTTTTAAAACATTTGGATCCCTCTCTATGTGTATATATGTATTTAGGTATGCATATAATATAACAATAATAAAAATGCATATTAGTAGAGCCATTTGATTTGACATGTGACGTATTTCTTTTATGTTCAATCTGACGTAAGCCTAATGAGTCTTTTTTTATATGAGGGATGATGAGTGAACCGTGAGCTCACAATAATTTAAGAATGCAAATATTCAAAAGATTTATATAAGTATTAATAGCTTTTTTAAACACGCTTGCGTGTAGATAGAACTGTACCGGTGCTAAAAAGCGTTTATCTATGCCTATCACTAAAGAAAAGACAAGAGAAGAGTCTCAAAAGTTGGGAAAATTTATTACCCAAGAAAAAAAAATCACATCATCATCATCATCATGATTATTGACTTGACTGTTTTGTCGACACACTCGACTCATGTTGATAAGTTAAGTGAGTTGTGGTGATGATTGTGGAAGAAACGTAGACGAGCAAAAGAAAAATACCTTGAGCGCACATGATCATTTATAATATAAAAAAACGTGTGTATTATATGGAATGGTATAGCAACGACGACATGACAAATACCAGGAACATTTTTTTTTACACTCCCGCATTCCATACCATTAAAATACCTAATAACACCTTTGCATGTATTCGGGATTTTTTTCTCCATTTTATCAACCGCTTATAATTATTACATTTGCATACATATATACCTACGTATATATATGTATATATGGATCGTTTTGTTTAGATTATATATATGAGGTAGGCTATATAATAACATAAAAGAAGCACTAAAAGCAATATTTATATAATCTCATACAATACAAATGTGCACGCATTTAGAAGAGAAATTCATGCGTCCAATTAGATTTGAATACCGCTAAAGTCATAAACATTAGTCAAGTGGAAAAGCACACACACACAAATATCTACATATAATAACCGCGTCTTTTTGTTTAATTTCTGGTTTAATTAAAATTCGCATTCCTTTTTAATGTCGTGCGCGCACCCTCCTTTTGCAATGACCTGTGAATAAACCTATATGTATGTACATACATAATAGCATGCATCGCAATGAATGCGTACACGCAAATGCACAAACAAACGCGTAGGCACATTTTGAAAGGAACTCAAATTAAATTCCCTCAACAAATGATCTGCTGTTCCATTCATTGCGCATATTACATACCTATATATATATATAGCATATGGACTGACATACGTACGCCATAAGCGCATTTAACGTTTTTTTGAGACCACATAAAAGTCTTAAAAATGACGTGAGTGAAAAGCCCTTATAAACAGCATAAAACATGGATACACAACACAAAAACAAGCAAAAGTACCATTCCAAAATGTGAGAGACGGAAATAGAACTTCCCACTCAGTTATATTTCAGGAGACATATTGCATATTAAAGTGTGTTTCATAAATTTGTAATGGCTACGCCATATACATATGTGAGGGAAGATTGGTAAAATATGAGGTTATAAAAGTACACAGAAAAGCTGAAAGTTATGTATACTATCCAGAGAGAAAGGACGGGTGCTTGCATAATATCTCTTGCTAATCTATTATGCAACCTACATTTTTTGGACTGATTGGACTCGCGCATTTTGGATGGTATACCGGAAAAAAACCATACAATTTTCTAAAATGCCAAAAAAATTCAGTCATGTGTGCAGGAAAATGTATATCAAATATACATTAGTTGTGTAGTAATAAGCAAAATAGCCCACTTTTATCAGGAAATGGCAAAAAAATGGTTGAATACACAGCTATCTGTATGCACAGACAACAGAGCAGACGCATAATTGTACCCGAGAAAACCAAGCCACCACCACCACCACCACAAGTAATAATGATAACGCAATTTCACGTTTTCATAAATGTATGTGTTTTTCTTCTTCTTCTTTTCTGGTCGTTTGGCCAAACATTTGCCACATTTTCGTATTCAGTAAATAATGCCACATGCCCCCAACATTTGTTTTACTGCGAGGAAAAAAAAGCGTGATATTTATTTTCTATGATGCTTCTACATACTACTGCTGCTACTCCTACACCAACAACCGAGCAAAAAAACCAAACCCATTGCTTACTCAAGAAAAAGATAAATTTGCCAATAATGGAATACACGGGGAATGTGTACACAGTAATAGGAGCTCGTCTAACAAACCATAACTAGCAAACAACCAAAATAAAATAAGTATACAGCATTTGCAAATGTTTGTGAATCATGCAGAACGAAACGAAGGAGAGAGAGAGAGAGAGAGAGAGAGAGAGAGAGAGAAAGAAAAGCCTGGAGCATCGTCTTCTTCGTCTCTCTCTCTCTCTTTCTGGCATTTATTTTCTCCTCTCGTTTTCCATAAAGATGAAGAGGCAACGCAGCATCAAAACGTAAAAGGAGTTTTATGTAGCCTGTGTGTGTTTACTGTTTATAGTATTTCCACTTGTTTTATAATAACATAAATATATACATAGGTACATAAATACTAGCCATCAAATAAGGATAGAACCATGATGATTATGATTATTATGTACATTTTGTATCCACACATTACTTTTTCCTTCAAGGTAACATTTTCATCTATAAAATAAATATCCCAACTTTTAACTTCTTGAAGCGCCAATTAAAAGGCAAAAAAAGAGAGTGAAGTATGTGTGTATATGCACGGAATACTATTGGTACATAATTTTGGCTTTGAATGTGCCAGGGTGAATGAATCGGTTTGACTGTAGAGAAATAAAAAGAGGCGACGATTTACGACCCTATGTTTTTACAATTCAACTTTTGCTGTTGTTGTTGTTGTGGTTTGTATGTGTTATCTAACAAGACGTAACAGTTTTCTTCCTTGTTATTACACAAACACACACACTACACTTCCTCAACCAAAGAGCATCATCATATGATGATCATGATGGTGATGAGAGTGATGGCAAATGATGATAATGGGTTGCTGGCACTTAATGGTAATCGCGTAATACTATAGTTAAATACGTGCAATATACATAAATACATACCACACAACAACAACAACAACCACAACAAGTTAAGTAACAAAAAAAACGTCGAGCAATGATATAGGCTGTGATGATAATGATGATGATGCGAGTGAATATGCGTTTTTCGCGACTTGACACACTGTCGTAAATAAAATCTTGAAGATTACAGGATTTCACGAGTAAAAAGAGATGAGAGCCGCCACATGTTTTTATATA
Source organism: Zhuqinia jingwanae (assembly GCA_027744095.1). Classification (NCBI taxonomy): domain Eukaryota; kingdom Metazoa; phylum Arthropoda; class Collembola; order Entomobryomorpha; family Paronellidae; genus Zhuqinia; species Zhuqinia jingwanae. Next base: position 8,850 of record JAHZNC010005829.1, on the reverse strand, counting down.
TAACAAAAGAGGTTCCCTCATTCAATATAATGGTATTGCACATAACCTCGCATAGCCTCGCACATCACCCACCAACAAAAGCAACAAGGATGAGGACGATGGGAAAATGCACACTTTGCGGTTTTGTCTGTTTGGGTAATAAAGTCAGCAGAGTCAAATGATTTCCCTTGCTGCACTTAACCCTCCTCAATATAGTAATATTGCACCGCGGCCTAAAAAAATCCTGTCAGCACTTTCTTTCTTTCTTTCTTTCTTATTTCCCTGCTGCCTGCCACTTGCACGGATAATTCAATGCCTGTCTAGAGATACCAATCTTTACATATTATTATACTACTACGCGCATACAACAACAACACAATAAGAAAACACCATGTGTATTTGCAAACAGGTACATATACATATTATTTTTGATATCCATACATACATAAATATATACATTATATACGCTTGTTATTAGACTCGGTGTGCCTTATATCAAATTTATTCTTCTTTTTTGAAACATTTCTATCTCTCTTGCCTTCTACATTTACATCTTCTGTTATTATTATTTACCAACAAACAAACAGTCGTGCATGTGCATGCATACATATGTAAATAAACAGTTAAAGTCAGAGTAGTGCTAGTACCAAGAAAAGGAGCTTTATTATAGGAGGTATGTATGTATACTTCTCCGTTTTGTCTCCCTTGTGATTCCCTTTCATTTCATTCCTTGTAAATTTTCATGACTACTCTTGTCAATGACTCGCAAAACAACCACGCAGTCAACATCTCTCTCCGCTAAAAGTTGAATGCATGCATGCAAAACAGTTTTTGACTGCAAATCTTTAGCAAAGAGACGGACAGGAATGAGTTGACGGAATGAGTGACTGACTTGACTGGCAGCAGCATGGCAGTGCACACAAACACATATTTAATAATAAGCCAAGTGAGATGTGAATTGTGAGAGAAGAGTAAAATATATACCATATAAACACTCACACACGGAGAGATACATACATTCACATATATAGAATCCATTCAACATTTAGCAGAGAGACGTACTGAAATAATAATGACGACGATGATGATGATGATGATGATGAGAATGCGAGAAGTCCCGCTTGTTTTACTCATTTGCTTCAAGCACTGCACGATTTCTCCATTTTGACAAATGACTTGTTAGAAAATAACGTGAGCGTACTTAAAAGTAACGTCCTGAACTAACAATTTTCTTTCCTTTATACTTCTATATGTCATTATTACAGAGTAACAGCCTGCAAATAACAATAATAAACGCGCAAGGCAGGCCCAGGCGATATAATAATGTACCTATCTAGTATTATGCATTGTAAACATAATGCACACACACTCTCTTCTTGTTTTCAGTCCTATACAATAACACACACAAACACATGATACATGATAGTAGTATAAGAAGTAGTAGTAGTAGTATTTTCTTTTAAAATCTCCCTTTCATTCAAGCAAAAAAAGTAAAGTGTGCAGAAGTATAGTGGAAGTAGTGTATAGAAAAACACAAACATCCTCCTAATAATATTGATTGAAAGTCGGAATGAATTTTGTATACACATTCTCTTTCCACATTTAATTTTTGCTCATCAATGGAAAAATGCAGACATGCATGCACAAAAAAAATCTAGAAGGTGTATTTTGTTCCGTCTAAAAGCTAATGTTCTTCTCTCTCTCTCTCTCTCTCTCTCTCACCGCCTTCCTTAGGGAAATAGAAAGGAAGAAAAAAACGCTTCCGTTGTCTAGAATTTTACGATCTTCCTTAAGGAACTGTTCCATATTTGCTACTTTATATTACCAAAGAGGCTTATATATTTTTTATAAATATTAGTAAAGTATATATATATGTATATAGATGTACCTATATATTTTCAAGTAAAAGTAAAACACATTGTCTGAGTATATCCGACTAAGTACTAATCTTTTCTGTCACTGGCAGCAGCAGCCAAAGCCACCAAAAGTACTACAACATATAGAGCAATACGCAGAACACTACTACCAGCACATATCACAGTAAAAACTTGAAAAACAAACATACTCTTCTTCATGCCTCTTACAAAATGTAAGAGATTACAACACACTCACACACACACACACACAAACCTAATTGTCTTTCAAGAAGAGATGGCAAATGAAAAAAAAAGTAGGAAGAAGAACCGCACGAAACAGTGGTACTACTACATATATACCTACATCCATGGACATATGTAAACAGGCACATTCATTATTTTAACATGAGAACTGGGTAATGGGGTTCCATTGCATTTTCTGCAAGCAAAAAGTTTACTACTTTTACTACTACTCTTACACTTACACACATATGCTCTACTATGAGAGCCCAAAGGATAATGAGAATCCGGGAACACAACAGAGGAATATGAAACGAGAGAAAAAAATATACATAACGTACCAAGAAGGCATATAAGGTATTATAGACATTTCACATTTCTCTGGAAAAAAGTTGGTCTGTCACATTTTATTCCTCTTCTATTCTACCATATATACCATATTTACCATATCCTGGGCTCATGACAGATTTTTTTTTCTTCTTTTGTCATTTACAACCTTGTCACTTTTTTGCCCTTAGCACACGGAACGAAAACTAAAAACAAGCTTACAAGAAAAGGAGCAAACATTTCATCAACAAAAATCATACATACAAACTTGCACACACACACACACACATCATACATGTACACAAAAGTGTGGGTTTTTTAAAATAAAAAGCAAAAGTGCCTTCCATTCATGACAACACACACACACATCTGACATTCAGCTTAATAAATCCAGTTGTGATGACTGATGAATGAGTAGTAGTAGTAGGTTATTTGTCGAAAAGTCTAAAATTACGAATCCTTTATTCCCATCTGTGCGTACCAAATAAGATTTCTAAACAAAAATATGCAACAAGCAAACAGGAAAACGATAAATTTTTAAGCTTTTCTTAACACCCACACATGTAATACACGCAAAGGTAATATAATAATAATAATAAAAAAGTTTCAATAGCAATCTTTCTACAAGAGTATTATTACACCCTGGAAGAAGAAAAAAATCATTTTTCAATCAAAATTGTTTTTTTTCTCGTTTTGCTTTCTCAAGAAAAATATAGAGACAGCCAATAAAATAAGGATGACAAGAGTTTGAAAGAAGGAATCTGGGTAATTCACAGGCAAACACACACACACAAGCATCACTTTTTACAAGACCAAGACACTATATATATTTTTATAATCGACAAGAGAGTTAAAAAATTATAGTCAAGATGAGGAAGAAAAAGGGATTGTCTACTCCCAAATGACTTTTTTTGCTGTTGCTCCATTGACAGGTGAATCCTACTCAAGTCTTGAGTAGGCACGTCGTCATCATCATCATCATCATCATCATCATCCTCATCACCAGAGGATTTTTTTTACTATTCTGTGCTCCTTTTATAAGTCGTAATCATGTATAGGTATTATGTATGTACTTACGTGTTAAAATAATGCCTGTGCATAAAGTCAACATATAAAAAAGCTTAAAGGATTTTTCTCTTTTTTTTTCCTATTCCTAGCCCCACCACCACCACTACTCGCACTACCACCTCCTCCTATATGTATGCACACTATTACGTATTGTACATATTGACATTTTTTTCACGAGAGGGGGAAAATGAGAAAAGCTAATATTTGCTTATGAGAAAAGAGATTCAAATTACACTTGATGATGACTAGAATACAGTAAAAGGATTTCCTGTTGTGCGAGTGTGACGACTACTGCTGCTGCTGCTCTCCATCCTCATTCAAGATATATATATACCTACATTAAATATAAATTTTCGGCTACTACATATTATTTTTTTTCCTCGATATATATTGAAGTGAGGCTCTCTGGTGATGACATATCATATTAGGCAAAAGTATGTATACTTTGAGACGTTTTTCTTTTTCGATCCATTCATCATATATGTATACTTAATACTTACTTCTTGTAAGCAGTTTTTGACGACTCTCTGGCTTCTACATTTTGATTTCTCCTCAAATATATTACTTATTTTGCTTATGTGTGTGCTGAAAGCTCACATTTTTATTGCTTGAGACACTTCTGTCTTTTTTTCTGTGGAGCTATCTATTTTTTTGGAGGAAAAGTTTACAAGATGTGGCGATATGCAGTATGCGTTGTGATATGCACTATACGTGCCATGCATTTGAGTATAAATATTTTCTCAGATATATCTAAAATGTTAGTATTATTTTTTATATTATTTACATGTTTGATCACCATTATTGTTTTCTGAGTACACTTGTTCTTTTCATCTTATTACGAAAATGGGAGGGAAAAAAATCTTTTTTTAACAAGATCCTTTTCTCAATGTCCAAAGGCAAGACAAATAAAGAAGCTCATTTCTATAATCATGATGTCCTCTTTTGTGTTTTTTTATATCTATTATATTCAGAATATACACACATATGATATTATGATGATGATGATGAGCCATATCATAGCTAAAGTACACACGATTATCATTTTTTCTACTGTCTTGTTAACCAAACTAAAGACTTTATATAAGAATGAATAAATGTTTGAATTTTTGACTGAAAAGTGAATTGGCTCCTGCCATCCTTCTTCTTGATTATGAGCACACACATAGTCAGTCCGTCACTCATTCACTTTTTGAGAAGAAGAAGAAAAAAGACTGACAAGCCAAACCTTTATGTAAAAAAAAGTATTTCCCTTTTTTTCGTAGAAAAAAAAATAAATATAAAAAGATTGCTTCTACCTTTAAATATTTTATGCATGTGTTTGCGTAGGTAAATAGATATTGTTCGTACATGGCGGATATATAGATATTTATTTCTGAGAGATATGTGTGATGTTAAAACTACAATAAAAAAAGTATTTCCCTTTTTTTCGTAGAAAAAAAAATAAATATAAAAAGATTGTTTCTACCTTTAAATATTTTATGCATGTTTGCGTAGGTAAATAGATATTGTTCGTACATGGCGGATATATAGATATTTATTTCTGAGAGATATGTGTGATGTTAAAACTACAATAAAAAATTTACATGTAAACAAAGCAAAAGTGATTTTTTAACGTTTAATGTATGCATATTTTATTTTTATTTTTGATGAGAGTAAGTACGGTTATCTATAATATGCAGTTAAAATATTTAAAGAGATGAGAAGGGGAGAAAAAAAGATGCGAATATAAAAAATATGCGCTTCATTCATAAAATATCTCCTCTTATCTTATATTATAGCCTTCCTTAAAAGATTGCTCACTTATTTGACTGGCATTTTTTGCCAAAAGGGGCGACAGAGTAACAGGTATATACCTACGCATAGCACTAGCAGCAGCAGCAGTAGTCGTAGTTTTAAGTCTTCAAGAATGCATGCATACACGCATTACATTACATTTACACTTAGTGGCATGGCATTGCTGGTTTGTGTGAGTAAGTGTTCCGCAAATATGGAGAGAGCTAAAATTGTGAAACTAACTTAATATGAAAACACACAATACATATATATTGGTCATCATCATCATCATCAACATCATCTTCACGAAAATATTTTTTTTGGGGAAGGTAAAAAAAGAAGGCATATCAACTAAAGTGGAAATGTGATATATTATTAAATATTTTATGTGGTTAAAATTTACAAAAATGGCAACTGATTTTGCAGATTTTAAAAAGTCATCATATCATCATCATGATCATGATGATGTTCAAGATGACGGACGATTATGATGGTGATGACATTGCAAATTGCAACCATAACCTAAACAATAACCAATATTAGTTTTTTAATACATAATAAACATTTTTTTCTTGTTTACAACAAAAAAGTTACAAGTAAATGTGCACGAGCGAGTATACTAAATGCATTTAGGTACCTTCCTCTTCTTCTTTTTTTTTACAAAAATAAAGTGTAACTAAAAAAAAGAGGCGCGGATTTTTTTAGGTGTACATATTTAAATTTGCTTGTGCATTTATTTTGGCGATGCATTCAATTCAAGTTACTAGTTTGCAATTCATAGTTCCTTAATTTTCTCTCTCTCTCTCACCTTTTTTTTAAATTAATTGCAGAGCTCATCCAAACTGTAATAATAATAATAATAACAATGATACGAAATATTAATGAGACTATGATTATTTATGAATGAATAATATAAATTTAAAGGGACTCTTTTTTACGTGCCTTGCGGTAATTTGCAATATTTCAAGTTTTTTTTCTTGTCACTCGCGCAAAATAAAATTGGCATATTGCATGAATTCCATTACTAAAATATATGATGATGATCATCATCATCATCCAATCCCCTTTCTTCCGAGCGCACTCCTTATAGAACAGTATTTGTTTTTTTTGCTGCAGCAGCAGCATCATGTCACACACTAGTGCAATTTGCCAGTTGACTATGCAAAAAAGTGACAATCACTTATTTAAGCAGTGTGTTAGTGGTGGTTATTACACGTTAGCGTAGTGGTAGAGCTGATGATGTAAAGGGACAGATGATGACGGATGGACAGAGGACGCGACGTTTTCGCTCATGTAATTACTATGCAGTCTGTCTTTTTTTAACGATATTTTATTAGCTGACAGCTAACCACATTTAATTTATCTCTTCCCAAAAACGGTCACATAATAATAATGATAATAGTCTGTAACGCAGGTGGCAAGTTACGTTACAAATTATATTAAGGACTATAAGGACCACTGGCACATAGCATAGCAATTTTAGCAAAATGGTCGTTCACTCATTCCTCCGTTTATATTCTTCCAAGTGCAAAATAAACTACAAAAAAATACAGAAAAAAATTGTCCTTCCTCACAGCGTTACATATACAAGTATATAGTCTATTATTCAATACCTGCTTCATACTTAAAGTGCTTGAAATGCACACGACGCGAGGACAACGAAATTGCCAACTAATAATAGTTATAACAAACAAGAACATGCAAAAAAAATTACACGGGTGCAGTAATAAGAATAATATATTATTATAAGGCAGTACAAATTTTTTGTATACTGAACCAAACACAAGTGTATACTTAAAAATGAGCATATGTATATTAAATTTTCCTCCTTAAGTTAAAAAGGAATTGAAATAATGAAAAGACAGCAAAAAAAGATAAGCAGAGAAGCAAGGCTTTCCCTTTCATTTTCTTGGCAAATAATCGCTTAAAACTTTACTGCCTTTCAATAACACACGAAAAACATATATACGCACTCATAGATGTAGATTGCTTAAGGGACTATAATGTCAGCCTTGTCATCTAACGATTATGTACATGACGCTGCTGCTGCTGCATCTTTTCATGTAAACGAGTTATTTAAGTGCAGAAAATGACAGGAAGAAATGAATCTGTGACTATATTTGATGATGATGATGATGGTGGTGGTACATGCAAACACATTATAACGTGTATATTCATCATCAGAGAGATAGTAAATCTGTTGAATATTATCTCTCTCTTTCATAGAGCCTCTTGTACACCTTTTACTCGACAAATAGCAGTGGGGTTGCTTTAAAATTGCAGTCACTTTGTCTGTGTTTACTTGTTTGTAAGTAATTGGGATCAAGCAAAGCTTCATGCATGTAATTCTAAAAGTGAGTTTAAAGTAAAAACGTTGTCTTTTTGGAAAATAAATGGAATTACAGTAAAACTATTTATTTATGCCGGGGCTTAAAATAATAATAATAATAATATATATTTTGTAAATAGTTTAGTGAAGGGATATAAAGGGACACAAAATGAGCTTATATAAACGTACACAAAATACCTACCTATTTACTTTTTTGACCATTTATACTCATCATTATTACTCCACAATCTTTTACCAACCATGATCATCATCCTTGTTGTCAATGCTTTTGTCTACTTACTTAACTCACTCGTAAAATAAAACTACTCCGCCGACGACTCACCGTGAATACCTACACTTCTCTCTCTCTCTCTCCTCTCTACCGCTCCATTACTCACCACAATTTTCCTTTTGAATGCTCAGTTTTTGCTGTGTAGCTGGGATTATAGGGGTTCATGTAAACTGTCAGTTAGTGGGATCCGCTCACACATACACACACACACACACACACACACTCATAAGAGCATTCCATTTTATTGCTACTCACACCACACACACCACCACTACTACGTAAGCTTTCATACATAAAAATGGAAGAAAGAAAAAGGTGTATCACCAACATAATCAGTCCCGAATTCCAATGATGTATAGCTTCCAAAAACAAAGTTTTTTTTCAAACAAATTAACCAACCAACTAGTCTTTTTTTGTGTGGATAAATAGAGAGAGCTTCTTTGGTTTTGTTTAAACACAAAGCAGCACAGCAGCAGCAGCGTCGTCGTCAATATATGACGTGAGTAACTCTGTCTACTCCACTAAAGCGGTGTGAGCACATTATATGATAGGTTTACTAGCTCCGCATTACATCATTTTATAATACAAGTATTATATCCATCCATTCACCAACCTTTTTCCCATCAATTAACTCACAAGTTTTTATGAAGAGGAGGAGGAGGAAGGAAGATACATTTCCATTTATAAAACAAACATGCATGCTTATAAAGGTACATCCAAAGCACACACGCATATATATATTTCATCCACGATATTACTTGGATATGCATATCCATAGGTAATAGAATAATAATAAGTAATTCCTTTAACCCGACCTACAACGTTTACGATTTTTTACCCCAAATAAAAAAAGTCTTTATGACACTGCGATACAGTTTTACATCCAAACAACATCAAATTCTCAGCCTTGTTATGTTGATGGTGATGCTCAATGGAACAAAAAAAAGAAAGAAATCCATTTCCATTTTATGGGCTATCTAAATACA